>VKOC01001277.1:0-30072 GCA_009364415.1 Spea multiplicata | reverse complement strand
ACACCCCAATATGTGTTCAGCAACATCTCCTGGGTACAGTGATACCCCCAAGCATGGGTTTGTCAGGTTGTTTGTATGTTCTTGTGATCCTATCTTTATTCCCTGTATGATTTGAGTATTTCTTATCAGAGCTGCTAGGGGTTCCATAGTTAAATCATAAATCAAAGGGGCCAAGGGGCAACCCTGACAGGTGCCATTTAAAAAAAAAAAAAAAAGAGTTGATTGCCATTCCCGTTATCCTAGCTTTAGGATGGGAATATAGAGCTAGAATAGATCTTTTAAAAAAAACCTTTTAGGCCAAATGCCCACAAAGTCCCTTCCATAAAGTTCCAATTAACTCTATCAAAAGCCTTTTCTGCATCTGAGGCTAGTAGAGAAGGGATTTTCTTTCGGTGTATTTCTACCAATAATGAAAAACTCAACGGGTATCCTCTCCTGATCTACCTGAAATAAAGCCAGTCTGGTTCAGATGTATAAGGTCTGAAATGTTCTTATTAAGTCTTTGAGCCAATATTTTCCCGTCTACAAGAGTTCACTCGGGCTGCTCCATATCTCTGGAATCTATTTCCACCGAAACTTCAGCATTCACCCTCCCTCCCAACATTCAAGAAATATCTCAAAACTCACTTCTTAGCTGCTAGAACTTCCTTAATCACACTACCTCTCACCCTTTCTCTGTGCCTTATGTTTGTCTTACCCCTTGAATATATGTATTGTATTATGCGCTGCATAAATTGGTGGCGCTATATACCATATTTGCTCAAATACAACATGACCCTGATTATAAGACGACCCCCCAAAATCTGAATATTAATTTAGGGGAAAAAAAGAAAAAGCCTGAATATAAGACGACCCTAAAGGAAAAAAGTTTTGCCAGTAAATGTTAATTCATGTAAACTATTTTAATAAAAGCTATGATTGAGAAAAATATTTTGTTTTTAATTCCTTTTATTTTCCAACCTGCTCCCCAGTTATGCATATCTGCCCCCAGGCTTGTCACTCTGCCCCATAAATGCCTTAAACCCCCTATATGCCACTATGCCCCATGATATGCCTTTTAACCCTCTAAATGCCACTGTGCCCCATGATATGCCTTTTAACACTCTATATGCCACTGTGCCCCATGATATGCCTTTTGACCCCCTATGTGCCACTCTGCCTCCAGAAATGCCTTATACCATATATGCCACTCTGGCATTTAGGGGGTTAAAAGACATATTATGGGGCAGGGTAGCATATAGGGAGGTATAAGGCATTTCAGCCTTATACCTCACTTATATCTTCTCCTCTTCTATTTTCAATCTGCTATCTTCAATCTTGTATTATTATTATTTATTGTTTTATATAGCGCCATCAAATTCCGTAGCGCTATCTTTGTCAGCATCTCTGTGGATATAACCCATTAGGAACATTATATGTGTCTACAGTTAAACGATCTAGTCATTTTAACCCTGTGGTTAATTATTACATAATACATAACATGTGCTGAGACACAGCCACTTAGATCCAAAACGAGGCACACAGTTTGCAGGTAGTCCTCCCTTTCTGCAATCTATTTGGTACAGATTTCTATTAAAATATTGCATTAGCTTATTTTAATACTATAATTGATGTATACAGTATATAATAGAGGGTCCTTTTATCATATTACTAATGTATGTTAGTAAAGTAATTTTGGGGCTTGTACCTTTGGTTTTCGGGTAACAAATTTCGTTCCATTCAGTTCGGCCAAAAATGTAGTTGCCTGGTGCCCAAATTCACTCTTAGTCGCTCACACTCTCATTCACTACCTTCTCTGCCGACCTCTTCCGCTTTCACATCTTCGTTATCTTCTATCTACTCCCTTCTCATCTCGCTTCTCTATTCTACCTTCAGTCATTAATCTTCTATCTTCGTTTTTCATAACCCAGCGGGAACTTCTGCCAAAACGGCAGCGTTGCAGTGACATCCTCCCTGGCCCTCCAATAGGGAAGAAGACATCATCGAAAGAGCCAACTGAGGGCAATATGATTGAAGAGAGCCGCGAAGCACTGAGGATAGATGGCATCCAATGGGGGAAAACGCGCTGACGTCAGACGCACGAACAATGGAATTCTCACCAAGCAAAGATGGCGCCTCACACATACTCCTGAGGAACTGGCTAAACGCGTAGAGTGGATGGTTTAAAGAGCTCTTTCACTTAATTTTTACATGGACTTTTTACATGATTTTATGACTTTTTATGCGTAACAATAATAACTATTTGTTGTAAATACACAAATTCAGCCTTATTTTAATACTAGCTTGGTTACAGAATAAAATATTTTATATACCACAACATCTTTGGTGGTACTATTTATAGTCACTACTTTTTATATACCAATACCTCCTGAATCTGGGCTACAAAGGAATCCAAAGTATCCAGCTGTGAAGGAAGGCGCAACAACCACCGGATGGTAACCGGGAACTACAGGCAATATATATCATCCAAATTCTAAGTGTATCCCTACCCCGGCATTTTCAAACTTAAGACGATATTACACTTATTATGTTTTTGTTTTCTTATATACACATCACACATGGATTTCAAGGCTTGATTTGATTGGATCTAGATCAACATATACACATTTATTTTTCTTTTTGTTTCCCATATAATTCAAACCTGTTTACACGAGCGCCCCCAAGTGGATTGTGTTTGTAATACTCAACACTCGGAGAGTGTTGTTAAGGGTTGCAGCAGTGTATTCGGTACAACAGAAGAAAGGAAAGTTACTACCATTATTTTCTATTTCTTCTTACACTGGTTTTCACATTTACTTTGCATTCTTGTATGTGTTAGATCCATAAGCCAATGATTTATACCTGATAACCAATCAATAATACGCTGTATTTTACTTCACAATTTATTTTGACATGTTTTGAAGATAATTTTTCTGTTTTCATCTTTTGCACTGCACAGATCATATAGATATTTACTCTCCCTCATATTCTTTAAATGTTTCTCTTCTTCATTTTTATTCATCTTCTCCCTTCTCTTCAATCTTCAGTCTGCTATCTTCTATCTTTATCCGTATCTCAGCGGACATAACTCGGCTAGAGTGGCAGTGCTTGTGCGACTGCTGTCATTTTGCCTACACTTGCACTGAGGTAACATGGCGGCACTTGCATCTCCTCAATCCTCCAATCGGCTGAGAGGTCATCACCACAAGCGCCACCATATTGCCCTGAAACGAACATGCATGACTTGTTTTTCCTGCCAGGGCTTCCAGAGTGTTCCCTCAAAGGAGTGGAGTCTCTGTGAACATCCTCTTCCACCCTTTTGATGAAGCTCTCCATGAAGCCTTGGTCAGTAGAGCTGGTATCAGGGTATACAACACGGTCTTGTACACACTGATTCGTGGGGCACTTAGCTATGGTACCAAGATCTCCCCTGTGCTGAAATTGTCTAGTAAACCACTATATAAATTATATATACATTTATATATAAAATAGACTTGCAGGTCTTGGACAAATTTTTTGTTTTGTGTTTTACTAATTTGTTTTCGGGCAAAAAATGTTTTTTGCCCTTTTGCTTTGAGCAAATCCAGAAGCTTTTTAATTTGGAAATGAGATTCAGGGGCTAAAAACATGTGTCTCTATCCTACGGGCCTGTCTGTGCCCCTGCACACTCCTCTGCCTTGTATCTGCCCTCGATCGTCACACTTAACTTCCAGCCATTTTAATTTTTTCTATTGATTTCTTGGCAGGTGCAGAGGCCATGCTACAGGGAGCGTGGAGGAGGGGGGTCAGTATGTGAGACAGTGTCATGCTACATAGAAAACAAACACATGAAAAAGCAGTGCATACACAAAATGTCTGCAATAGAAGCTGCTCTAAATTATAACATAATCCTTGCTTGTCTGTAGAGGAAAATGAATGCACAGCTTTCCTTACAGACACTAAAGTGGTTACTTGTTATTTGCATAGTAATTATGCTCCTCCTGAGATTTTTACTATTTAATGTGATAAAGTTTTACTTAATGTAAGGAATACATTTTTTGTTGGTACATTCCCAATTTTTGAGGCAAAGGTTTGTCCTGACACAGCTCCCCGCATTTGTGCCTCTCTTCACTGAGCTGTGGAGAGTCAGCATAGCTTGTTGGAGGGCCACTGCTCATGAAAAGACCAGCAGCAGCCCTCCGACAAGCTTTACTGAGCCTCCTCACTCAGTGAAGCTGTATCTGAAACTCGCGTGCACAACTTCTTTCTCCTGGCCAGGACTTCCAGAGTGTTCCGTCAAAGGAGCGGAGCCTCCACAAACACCCTCTTCTGCCCTTTTAAGGAAGCTCTCCGTTAGGCCTTGGTCAGCAGAGCTGGTACCAGGGTACCAGGGAGAGGAGGACAGTGGGAAGCAGACAGAAAAAAGAAGATAGAAGAAAAAGAGGCAAGAGATGAAGTGGGACTGCAGGGATTTGGAAGTGGCTGGGAAAAGGTAGGGATTGAGTGAGAGAGTGCATGAGTAAGTATGTGAGACAACATGAGTGAGTGTGTGAGAGAGGATGAGAGTAAGTGAGTGTGAGAGAGAATGAATAATAGTGTGAGAGAGCATGAGTGAGAGGATAAGAGAGCATGAGTGAGAGTGTGAGTGAGATTGTGAGTAAGAGAACATGAGAGAGCATGAATAAAAGTGAGTGAGAAAGTAAAGGAAAATGAGAGCATGAGGGAGCATGAGTGAGAGTGTGAGCATCAGAGCATCAGTGAGTGTAAACATGAGTAATGGTATGAGAGTGTGAGTGAAAGAGCTGGAGAGAATATGAATTAGAATGAGTGAGAATGTGAGAGAATATGAGAGAGCGTGAACAAGAGTGAGAATATAAGCGAGTGTGAGAGCATGTGAGTAAGTGTAAGAGAGCATGGGAGTGTGAGATAGCATGAGTGAGTGTGAGAAAGTATGAGTGAGAATGTGTGAGGGAGCATGAATAGAAGTGAGTTAAAGTGTGAGTGACAGTGAAAAAGGAACAAAATGCAAACAATGATGGGAGATGCGAGTTATGCTGTACCACCCTCAATGTCTGTCTCAGTATATAGCGATGGGAGTTATGGTGTAACACATCTCTGTCTTAATATATAATGTTAGGAGTCATGCTGTAATACCATCTATGTCTGGCTCACTATATAATGATGGGAGTTGTGCGTCACTGTCAGGCTATATATTGGTGGAAATTATAATGTTCCCCCTTCAGGCTCAGTATATAATTATGGGAGTTATGTTGTAACACCCTCAGTGACTGGCTTATTTAATGATGGGAGTTATGCAGTACAATTGTCAATGTCAAGCCTGCTATATATTGATGAGAATTATACTGTACACTGTTGTCATCTGGCTCAATTTATAATGACAGGAGCTCACACTTACGCAGTGTGCACGCGTGCCTTCTAGTAGTAAGGCACGTGCACGAAATAAAGCATGTAAGCACTACACTCATTGCTTGGTTATATGGTTGTACCCTGCTGTCCTTTTACCCATATCCTGTTCCTGTACCGCTTTATTACTGCTTGTGTCCGGTATTTTGACTCGTCTCCTGACTTGAGTGTTTGCCCGACCCGTGCCTGTTATACCGTTTACGAGCATGTCGCTGCTTGCCCTGACCCGTGTCCTCCTTATCAGCGTACGTATTGTTCCTGCTTACCTAACTTTCTATGCTGACGGAAATGCTACCACGACCCAATGCTAGATCATGGCAGATTGTGACAACCCAGGCTCATGGTTTGGAGTTTGGGGCTGTGTCCTTTCCTTGTTAGAGGCATTCATAATACTGGTGGATTTGAGGGGATGGTGCTGCCCTCAGTGCTTAGTAGTGTTTCTGTCATAGAGTTACTTTCGATATATGTAATGTGCTAGAAAAGTCCTCTTTTTACATATTATGAATAAATGCCGAAGCCATGTTTATCTGCATGGAATGTATCAAGTGAGTTTTAGGGGAGGATAGCCTTAAGGGGGAATGGATGTTAATGATTCCTCTAGTCAAGTCTATGGACACCACTGAAATATATGGGTTTGGGAGAGGGGTTATATTACTAAGATTGCTTAATTATAGGATGACTGTCCTATTTCTTTTTTAAAGAGTTATTTTTTCAAGTCACAAGCCCTCCGAAGCAACTTGCATTTTATTGAATTTATAAGCTTTTTTGCAAGTATTTACAAGTGAGGGCTTGCGACCCTTGTCAAATATTGTTGCGTTGGAAGTCTAACGTAGGAAATAAGTATCTATGAAAAACTTAACTTCTCCTGAATGAAAACCTAAAAAAGTTAAAGTTTAGGTTTTACAAAGCATTGTCCCCTAGATGTATTTACTCCCTCTGTGCATACGCATAAACCATCAATTTGTATCTAATTTACAGTTTACTTACTTGCATTTGCTAAATGTAATATACTTTCTGGCTTATGGTATTACTTTTATTTTCACTATTATGTAAGTGTGACATCATTTACAAATGTTTCCATACCTAATAGTTATATAACAAGCAATAGCTTCTTTTGGACAGCATTTATCCTTGTCACAATTTGGCAAGGTTTGACCTAGTTAAAGGTGTTAAAAGGGTTGAAGTTTTATAATGAGTGAATGTGTGATAAAACTGCTGTTATGAAGATTGAGAGAAATACCCAAGTTTCTAAAATTAAATCTGCAACCTCCAAGAAAAAACGGTTATTTTTTTTCCAATAAATGCTATAACTATGTATTTTCTTTACTCTGTTTGAATACAATTTGAGGTTATAGAACAAATAATACGTGGGCCTCAGCTATTCATGTTTATCACTAACGTATAGGCTCTCTCAGTTCCTCTTCCTGAACAATGCCTTCTCTCTATGCCTTTTTCTTCTAAGAGATCCTACTATCTAGGTATCTCCTTCACCACACATATATCAATCTTACACATGGATGTTTATATGCAGTATATGGATCTCAGATTTTTGAAAACACTTTATGTGGTTGGCTCTTCCAATTTATCTATGTTTTGTGGCATAGAGAATGTATGTGTACAGTGAACTGCAGTAGCAACTCTTACCTGCTACATTACTGGCCTGCAAGTCTAGTTCTAACACACTCTATTCACTCAATCTTATTAGCGATAAAGAATGTGGTCCCATTACCCAAAGCTCTGGCCCCTCAATAATCCACTCCTTTGAAGAGGAAGGGTCCCGTAGCCTGGGTTCCCAGGTATGGTAATGATTCTGCCTAGAGCAACAGCTTTAGACTCCACTAGCGTCCTTCCACTATTTTATCCACTAGTACAGGGGTAGACAATCTTCGGCTCTCCAGATGTTGTGAACTACATTTGCCATGACGCTTTGCCAGCATTATGACTGTAAGAGCATTATGGGAGATGTAGTCCACAACATCAGGAGAGCCGAAGATTGCCTACCCCTGCACTAGTACAATCAATTCTAAAACAAACATTGAAAATAAAAACACAATAATGAGTAGAAACAGGGATACCCTGGACCAGTATAAGAGAGTGGGAACTACAGGTGCCTACAGCCCAGTCTACTTCTAACCTTGGTGGGTGGATTGTAAGAGTACTGAGCAGAGGAGATGTTTGTATATCTATATCATTATTATTATTATTATTTATTGTTTTATATAGCGTCATCAAATCCCTTAGAGCTGTACAATGGGTAGACAGGACAGGCTGTCTTCAAGAGTATTGAGTCTTCAAAATCCTGTGCCTTATCACCGCCCCTCCCCCTTTCAGCAATTTCCCTTTTGGGCCATGTTTTAGATTTGACTACATTTTTTAATTAATAAAATAAACCATGCGGCATGTAAATACAAAGTGAACGGCTACCACATAAATCTATAGACGCTAGACATCTTGAGTTGACATAACTGTGGAATTAAGGGAACTTGGAATTTCCCTTTCAACCATTGATAATATGGTTTTGAGGTAAACAGGTGTGTTATTAGCCCACCAGAATCTTAACAAGATTTATATTATTTTGAATGGTTGCAATTATTTTCAACAAAGAAAAATTATCCTGTGCAGTGTATTAGCACAACAGGTGTGCGCTCCATTTTATATAACACTATTGCAACCAATTTGTTTACATTAGCTGTTCATAGAATAAAATAAAAGGGTAAAAGGGTCCTCCCTAGCATATTGTGCCATAAATTTAGTAGAACTTTTGTGTGTATAAAGAATTTCTGCTTTTTATATTTCTTCAGGGTCACTTAAGAATATGACTTCATTTATAAGATGCTACATATCATTGTTTTCTTTTCATCTTGTTATAGAGACATGGACCAATATGAGGTGCTGAGTAATACAATAATAATGGGGATTTCAGTGAAGGTTGACAATTAAGAGAAAATAATTTTTTTTCAAACCGAATATATGGCATGGAATCCTTCTGCCTCCACAGCTCCAGTAATGTTCAGTGCAGTTTTTAGTCCTAAGGCCGGGGGGGGGTTCTGTCCCAGATCATGCAGCTCTAATGTGTGCTTGTCTAACTTCAACTTCTAGCATCAATTACTCAAGGTATGAAACATGTTTGTGGACAAGAGCAGCTATGCTTGCCCCATAAATTAGTGAAGTGGGAGTTTTATTTCCCATATTAATTATGCAGCGCTCATTCTATAGCCTACTGCAGCTCTGTCCAATTTTTTGGTGTGGAGGGCTGGGGAACACAAACACTCACACTAATGTACACAGAATTGCACATACAGTATACACACACACTACAGAATTCCCATGCCTCTGGAAGTAACTTCAGCACAAGCGCTCAGGGACTTCATCAAATGGGTTTCCATGGCCGACCAGCTACCCACAGGCCAATGATCACTATGGGCAATGCTTGGCATCTGAGTGATTTAGGCATCTGACCTTTTAGTCAATTGTATGCTTCCAATTTGGTGGCCCTAGTTTGAGGTATGTCCTTTTCTGTCCCAGCAAAATCTTGGAATAGTGGAGGCTGTTATAGCTGCCCATGGTTTTGGAACGGGATGTCTAACAAGCTCATACAGATATGATGGCCATATAATTATTGTAAAGGGGTATAAAAACTCAGGTTTAGAAGGGCACAGTCTTGTCTTCTTCTCTCTTTTTTCCTCTTCCCCGTTTTTTAAGAACCTAGAGCCTACAGCACACAAGCTCCTGTTACTATCATATAACATCAATTAGTGTTGTATATATGCTACTTTATCTGAGAAATACATCTAAAATACAGAGACGCTGTGATTTCGTCTTAACATTGGTCACAGCTACATTTCGAATTTAGACAAAACAAATACTAAACAATTATGCATATACACACACTAATACACATTCACATGAATACACACTCACACTAATGCACCTTTATATTAATTCACACTAACACACACATGCATGCTCACACAAGCACAGACACACATACATTCTCACACTAGCACACAGTTACACTAATAAACACTCACACACATACATACTCACACTAATACAAACTAGACTTGTGCAAATGGACCAAATAATGAGTCAATATTTTCATTACATTTTCTCATACTATCTCTGAATGTCTCCCACCTTCTCTGCCGACTTCTTCTATGTCCGCTTCTTCTCTTGCATTTTCTTTCTTTATCTGCTGCTCCTTGTGCCTTCTTTCTTCATCCCCTTCTCAGTGGACATGGCCTCCAGGTGAACATACGCAAAAGGACAGAGCTTCCAGGCACATCCTCTCTCCTGAATGGCTCCTGCAAGTTTGCTTGCTACCATATTGCCAGATAGGGATTAAAGCGCCAGCATGCTGCCAAATGATCTATTATGAGATCAGAAAGTTTATATGCTGGGAAAAAGCCAGATCAGTGGTACCATGCAGGGATCAGAACCTGTAAAAGTGCCCCATCACTGTAAACCACCCATGTACCCATTTAAAAGGAGCACAAAAATAAACACACACATTAAATTAACACACACACACATTTAATGAGTTAAAATTTGTTTCTAAATGAAAAATGGCTCAGACAGCAACAGAATGGTGAGTGATAATAGTTGTAGTCATCAAAACCGGGTAAACATGAGGTACAAAAGAGTTAGGATATTCACAGGCATATGTATTTCTTACAGTCCAGTGCATCTACCCCTTTCAACCCTCATGATAGATGGTCTTGCATTCATATTAAAATTTAAACTCCTCACCCCTACTCACAGAAAGCATAACAGCTATGTACCTACTTATATATCTGGTTTTATCACCAAATACTCTTCAAATCAATATCTTTGATCTGCCATTTTCGTTTCTTCTGTTACTTTTTCCTACTCGCATCTCCAGGACTTACATGTGCTGCACTTGTTCTCTGGAATACCTTACCTCATTCTGGAAACTTACCCCCTACTTCTTATAGTTTAAATTAAAACCCCACATGATCAAAGAATTATCTTAATAGCCCATCACCTGCAATGTGGAAATTTTTCCCCACCTTCTTCGGGGCCTCTGCTGGTGCTAATCACCTCTGCTCAAGCAGCCCTTGCCTTATATATTCACCCCATTCCCTCAAGATTATAAGCTTGCGAGGAGGACTCTCTCCACCTAATTTATCAGTCTGTCAGTTCTTGTCTTGTCATACCCCTTGAATATATGTATTGTATTAAACGCTGCATAACCTGTTGGCGCTATATAAATAAAAGGTAATAATAATAATATTAATCATCCTCAACCATCTCAATAGATGGCAAGCTCATAAGTGCAAGGCCCTGTTCATCGCTTATAACTAGGGTTGCCACTTGGCTGGTATTTTACCGGCCCAGCCAGTAATCAATGCTTTGAACCCAGTGCTGCATAAGTAAAATGCCAGCTATACAAAAGCTAGTAGTTTTTCGTGCTGTGGGTTTTACACATTTCCTGATGTGGTTGCCAAGATGAGTCAGGCAGGCTTAAACAAGGTGTGATTAGCATTTTTGGCAGCATTCACAGAAAATATGGCTAAAGTTCATAATAAGTCCAATAAATGTAACAGATGGTGCTTATTAAGTAGTAGCAAATATTTTATTTAATTAAGGCTGTTTCCCATTTCTTCCATCACATCAGTAAAGTACTGTATTTGCTCGATTATAAGACAAGGTTTTTTTCAGAGCAAAATGACCTCAAATAGGTCTGACTATGAGACTAAGATGCAGATCCCCCGCAGTGCTGCTGGGGACCTGGATCCTCCTGTCTTTTAACCCCCCCCAAACTTACAGGTGCTTCACACCCCCCGTTGTTTTTTCAGGAAACAACTCCTCACCTTTGTTTCTGAAAGGTAAATGAATCAGACAAGAAGAAATAAAAAAATTCTACTTCAATTTTAAAGTGAAGTTAAGCCGTTACAAAAATGGCAGTAAAAATCTAAGAACACAACCTCTCCATTTTGTTTAATTGGAGATTTAACGTTTAAAAATAAAACAATTACCACATTTTTGGTGCTTCCTGTGTCAGGAAGCTTATAGATAAAAAATAGATCATTTGTATTCTGCCACCCTTTCATAGTATTTCATATGTTAACACTTTTTTTTCCTTTTTTCCCTTATTTTTACAATATGTGTTCAACCACAATTGTGTTTTTTAAATTTTTACTGGACCCACACAAATTATACATCGCTTTTAAGATATTAGGGAGGGAACCCTGCAAAGGCAGTTGTTCCAGTGATAATAAAGACTGCCCTAGTGTGTTTTCATTTTATCATATATAAGCAAATAAATAACTAAATACCTTAACATAATATGAAACTACAGATGGTATATAGATTTACACAAAATGTTTATTGAAATCTACATCAAGCCTGTGGTACTTCACAAGGACTTTTGAAGAACCTTTTTCTTTCCACAATTTGCCTAGCAGTGAATGTGGCTTTATAATAAAATCTGCTGATGTAGCAGATACCACCATTCCTAGAATCTAGATAAAGCAACAAGCACACTTTATCACTATGTAATTATAGCTGTCCCTATCCTTCTAAAACCTCATACAGTATATTGGCACTGGTGTTATGATAGTATTTCCTAATCTGTAACAGCAAACTAGCAAACAACTATATAAATCAAATGTAATACTTAAGCAAAATATTTAGACACAAAATAGCTGAAAAATATTATTTAATTAATTTTAATGAAAAAGTTCAAAAAACATCCTAGCTCTTAAATGTATCATCATTTTTACATTTTTAAAATACATTTTAAAAGTGTTTTTAAATCTTAACCTAGATTTTAACCACACAATGATGTAATCAGTTTGGAGTTTCCCTCCTCTGTGTTCCATCATGGTGATTTCTCAGATGCATTTGTGAAAATGCATTGCGAATTTTTGTTACAGGAGGATTTTTTTTCTGGTCTTCAGAATTTCGTAAACTCTCACAGTTGTTTCAGTCTCTGTTTGTCTAATTTGTATTACCCTTTTAATCTTGCATGATTTTTGTGAGACAGTATGTAAATTGACCACAACATCAACAGAGAAAACAGGTACCCCTCCTGAAGAGCATTGTGTGAGTGCAAATTATATGAATCAAAATGTATTCATTCAAATAGTCAATGAATGTATTAAGATATAATATGGGCATAAAGATACATAAAAAAAGCTACAAATAGCATGTAAGGGTGCTCGCAGTAAGCGCTGGTACACTATCACTCAATGAATGCCCGATCAGGCATTCCTTTATAGTAGGTGTCAATGTTGACACCCGCTGAGGTTCACTTGAGGACAGGAGAGCCTTAGCGGGGTCTTTCTAGATCCATTGCTGGTTGATTGCAATTATTGTAATCTACAATGCAGGGCTATAGCGCTAACAGAAAAAAACATAAAAAATAACTGCTTACATCCATAGTATTAAAAAATATGTAATATAGGGTAATATGTAAAGTATGAATGTAGCCCTTTGGAACATTAAGACATATATATGTAGAGTATGACTGTAATCAGGAGATACTGAGAAACATAAATTAAGTGATTGTTCAGCTGTGGCTCTTACAGCTTAGAATAATTTTTTTCTATTTTAGTATAGGTTTTTTTTTAAATCTATTATCACTAATACGCATAATGGGTTTATGTACTTCTATGATTTCAGTTGTGCAGTTGCATGTATCCTTCAGCCAGCTGCTTGACTTAGCATGTGATGTGATTTAGCATGCTAATATTCCCCACTTCAGTTTTGCTCATCAATAAGATTTCCCATCATATTTTAAGTAGGGAAATGTTATTGCTACAAAATCATATCACAGGAACTAATATTCCACTGGTAAGACATAAGGTAGTGGGCCAGTAGCTATAGAGACCTTAATGTACTCAGTGTATCCTTTTACTACCACTACCCCATGCATTGAGGCTTCTGCTACTGCAAGTGGTTTTAATAGGAGCTTGATTGCACTGGGATCCAACAGTGGTACTGCTCAGTGGAAATGCTACATTTTATGTATACAATTCTGTACTTTTTTTATTTCACCCACAGATATTTAAACACAATTCAGACTGGGATTGGAAAGCTCCAATTAGTGGCATTCCCAGGAATCATAGTTGACCCTTAGAGTGCCAACAGTCAAAGTTGCTTCCAGATCTGTAACGGACCCTGGGGTAGGCAATAGAATAATCCAGGTCACAATCCAAAAGGTCAGAGGCAGGTGGCAGGCAACTAGAATAATCTGAGTCAAAATCCGATATCAATAGGTAGAAGGCAGACAAAAAGGGAAATCCAGAAGAGAGACAGGGGTCAGAAGGTCAGGGGTTTTGTAAGTAGAAAGCCACACTTTAAGTTGGTGACATTGATGACCCGCTGTACATTTTTCCCATTCCTCTTCCTCTCTTATCCTCACTAGATTGTAAGCCTCTTGATGATTAATCTTAGAACAGATATGAGTGTAGAATAGATATATATTGAGCAGTCAACTCAAACAAGTTAGTTGCCATTGTCCATATTTAATGTAAATATTTTTTTGTTAACTATATTACACTATAATGTGTTTTTTCCCCTTTCTTTTTTATGTATACATTCATATGGAGTTGTACATTTGGAATTTCTAAGGTGCTATTTTATTTTTTTATTTTATTTTAAAAAAATTTTAAGAAGCACAATATCCTAAATTAATTGAATTTATTTGTCTGTATTTGGTTGAGACAACTAGAGGGAGGGTGCAGCTGGTGTGACGAGAGCCACGGTGCACACAACACTAAATTGTTGTTGCAAAAAGACAAAATGTGCCACAAAAAAAGGTTCTAAAGAAACCAGGTATAAATATGCCTCCTGTTCCTTGCTCTGGGGTAAGCCTCCCAAAGTAAACCTTGTAGTGTCGCAACAGTCGAGAAGAGAGGTCCTCCTTTATGGGGCAGACTTACAAGTAGAGCCACTGTAAGACAGCCTTGAGATGCAGTGGGTTAGCTTATCAGCCCTCAAGAAATCACACAGGATACGTCTTTGAAAGGGTGGCATAAATTAAATCATGCAATGTTCGCATCCTTATTATACAACCTAAACAGGTTCACACAACCCTGCCCATGGCTTTATCATCACCTAAAGCTTATGGAGACTCATTAAAATACACAAAAAGACCATTTGTGATATGTTATACACTGATCAGTCATAACATTATGACCACTGACAATCATAGTACCTGTCAGTGGGTGGGATATATGACTCAGCAAGTGAACATTTCATCCTCAAAGTTGGTGTGTTAGGAGCAGCTCTTGAAGGGTCTTCCCAGTCTGTAGCTGTGAACTGGCGACATGGGCGGACATGAAATTGCTGAACAAGTTAATGCTGGTTTTGATAGAAAGGTGCCAGAACACACAATGCATTGCAGTTTTTTTTTATATATGGGGCTACATAGCTGCAGACCAGTCAAGATCCCCATGCTGACACCTGTCCGATGTCAAAAGAGCCTACAATGGGCACATGAGCATAAGAACTGGACCACAGAGAAATCGAAGCAGAATTTGGATGACCGAAAAGCATTAAAATACCATAATTTGATACACCCTGCGGTGTCTAGTTTTCAAAAATATATGATTTGATGGGGTAGATTGAACTGAACAGTTTCAAGGATCTGTGGGCAGACTTTTCACCTTGTCAAAATTCCAATTTGAAAATGTGTCCTCTTAGTCTCCAAACAAACCAATAAACCCATGGATGGGGGTATCATTGCACTCAGCAGATGTTGCTTAATATTGGGTTGCTGTTTGACAGTGACATATACCAGAAGTGGTAAAATCATACCCAAATTACAACGTGTGTGGGTAAAAAACACAAATAATACTACCGCAAGGTTTGACTGGTAGAATTAGTGTGTGGAAAGATTTAAAATACTAGCATTTGAAATACACTGTGGTGTCTAGTTTTCAAAAATATATGGTTTGGTTGGGTAAACTGCATTGGCCGGCTACAAAGATGTCCCAAATAGCACATGGGGGCAGGTCCTAAAACCCCCCCCAATATATACAGTAACTTGTGTGTCCAATAAATTAGAAAGAAGACATTTACAGATAAACATGAAATGTTAAATGTTTAATGTGCCATTGCCTCAAAGGGTACAAAAAATATAATCAGCCATTGTCACAAAGGGGTTAATAATAAAAACAAAATGTAATTATGATTGCTAGCATTTCCCATAACATACTCACTTGAGATGATAACCTAAAACTTAAGATAAACCATGAAAGGAAATCTGATAAGCATTTAAGAAAGTAAGATACTACAGATATGTGTCACTTTTTGTTAATAGCCATATTGTTGTCAAATGTATTTATTATTTAGCCTCAAGAAAAAGTCTAAAAATGATGTCTCAGACCATTGCACCCTTTAGTTTTAAAGAGTGAAAAGAAAGGCAGAAAACAAATTCATAATCTCACATTATGCACAAAAAAATCTGAGCTATTCTGTGTTAAATTCTCGCCAAATGCACTACAAAAAATGAAAAAGGATGCAAGGTCAAGATATACTAAAAACAGTGTTGTGATGTTGCTCATTTGCAAAAAATCGCTAAGGTTTAGCAGCCTTATTTTAAAAAGTTCCAAAAAGTACACTTAATTTAACAATGTGGGGGGGGGGACATGCCAATATGTGGGCAGCACATAGCATATTTTGGATGACATAAGTGTCCTCTTACCGTTCAGAAGACTCTCTAGATCCTCCTTGTATACCCGGCTCCAAATTTCCCAAAAGTGTAATTTTAGTAAAGAGCCAGATTTATACAACAACACTTTTAAACAAAATAAACAACTTTATACCAAACTGCTCCATCCATAAAGACCTCAAAATGCACAAGAGAACTGAACACACATTTGTCCAAATATAGTTTCAAGGATAATTAGCAAAAAAAGTGTACACCGGTCCAAATATACTCATATAACTAACCCCTGGTTCTTGTCAGCACTTTAAACATGGTTGCTAAAGGTAAGCAAGTAAGCTTTTTGTTGCACTAACATTCCATTTTAAGGACAAGCTTTCGAGAGTATAAACCTCTCTTTGTCAAGTCAAAAAGCTATACTAACCACAGACGTCTAAGAGAGGCATGGGCACCATGCATAGGGGTTAAGAGCACAATAGAGACCCATAAGGTAAAGGTCACAAAAGTTTAAGGTGGTTGCATATAAGACTGAATTTCCTCAAAAATTGTACTATATTTATGACTTGATCCCTCAAGATAAGGAAGGTGAAGGCTCATCAGCAACAGTAGGACAATGGACAGGCACTGTCCACATCCAGCCACATGGCATATAGGAACACATTTCCTCAAATATTGGACATTCTTATGAATTGATCAGATAGATGCAAGAATAACATTTCACTGAGTTTGCATTTTAGATTCTGGATAACCCAATTTGGGCAGAGAGACATCTGCTCCACCAGTTGTTAGGAGAGCTGTGTTCCCTGAGGGTTGAGGATATTTCACCTCACAAAGAAAGCCCTCTTGCTTTTGATGCTAGTGGGTAGGCATGAAAGCAGCTGCTGGGTACCCAAGGAGAGGCTGTACGTTGCTGTAAGGGGAGCCCTACTGAGGAATCCCCTGATTTCTGTACAAGAGAACCTTACTGGTGATATCATAGGGGTTCCCTTGTACCAAATCAGAGATTCCTGAGGTAATAATAGTTCCCCCAGTAGAGGTCTAGACAATGTGTACTGCTGTCTGATACAGAACAGTGCAAACAAAAGTGAAACAAAAAGTTCTGCTGGAATGTGTGTGCAGGGGATGCTATGAAGTGGGTCAATGAAGTAGTCGGAGAACTGAAAAGAAGAAACGGGAGCTTGAGAGACAAAAGAAAGAGAAAAATGGTGTCTCCCTCTCAAATGTATTGACAACCCAAAATGTAAGGAGAGAGTGTGTGAGTGTAAACATGCATGTATGTGTGTTAGAAAGTGTTTGCGAGAGTGTTGTATACATGTGTGCGAAAGTGTTCATTCATGTGTCTATACATGTGTACAGTGTACCTGTGTTTGATTGTGTGTGCATTTATCTACTGTATGTGGGAGACTGTATGAGTGTGTATGCCTGTGGGAGTATGTTTAACTACATATATAGAAGTGGAAATTATACTCTCTTTAAGACCATCTGTACATGAAGTTTGCTGTTTTGGCATATATTGTAAATAAATAAGACTTTTCACATACACTGTAAATAAGTAAAGTATACAATAAAAATTGGTCCCCAATTCCACCCCAATCACACCATTAGTTATATGGTAGTAGTAAATATGTTAACAGACCAGGGAAAATGATCTCCATTAGGTAAACCAGAGAGATATAGCACCTCAACAATTTTTTCCAGAGATGTTTAATGATAGAAACAAAATGTAATTATGATTGCTAGCATTTCCCACAACATACCCACTTGAAATGATAAAAAATAGATAAACCACCAAAGGAAATCTGATAAGCAACCAAGAAAGTAAAATGTTTAAAATTAAATCTACACATGTGTTACAGTGTGTTAATGGCACATGTTATTATCAAATGTATTTATTATACAGCCTCAAATATGAAAATGTGAAAATTATGTCTCGAAGCAAGAATTATTTTGCCCTTGTAGTTTTACGGGCTTCTAAAGTGTATGTATAGTGATAAGAACAGTAGAAAGGTGAAATTTTCCCCAAAACGTCAGAGCTCATATCCCTTACACTAGAAATTAAAAGAAAAAAGGTCAGGAGACTGGAGGTCAGAATAAACGAGGTCAAGCCAAGGTCAAACACAACGCAAACTATGGAATAGGCATCATGACTCATAGGCACGACCATCAGAGGGCAAGGTCCAGATGTCCTCTGAGGATTTATATAGGGCCGGGGATGAATAGGCACCAATCCCAGTTTTGGTGCCAGGATTAAGATGACTAAAATTATTAAAGTCTCACTCTCTTCTGCGACAGGGAGCTTGATGGAGGTCTCCTTCTTCTTTGAGGTAGCCGCTGCTCCTGCTGGCTGACATAGGGATTCTCCCTTTCCTTTGTGACAGCTGATGTAGGTTGGTGATTTGTTGATAAAAATAAATGTAATGCTTATAAGCAATCACACAATCTTTGGACACTGTCAGGATTCCACCCTGTCAGCCCGAACTCTGTATTTGTTTTCTGTCATGTTTGTTGCAACCACTAGAGGTCACCTGACAGAACAAACTTTAGCCTATATGCTAATGACCTGAACAGCTGCATTTACCAAATTTTGCGTCCGAAATTCAGGGGTCCACACTTACTCTCTCACACTCACATTTTTGTTCACTCTCTCACGCCCTCTGAATCTTTCCCTACCTTTGCTGCTGGCCACTTCCGCTTCTTCCGCATTTTCTTCTTCCGCATCTTCTGTATTCTGTCTTCAATCCCTAATCTGGAATCATCTTTATTCATCTGCATCTCCATGGACATAACCCGGCAACTTCTGCCAAAATGGCGGCACCGAAAGCTCCAATTAAGGACGTCCAGACGATGAGGGGGAGAGGACGTCACTGCAAGTGCCGCCATATTGCCCTCAGTTTATGTGTGTTCTGATTTACTTAATAATGGCATCAATATAATATCAATGCTTGTATCACTATCAATCATACATTATCATTACTGAATCCATTATATGGTATATTTGACTATTCTCTCATTTTTATTGAATCACTTTATAACACAAAGCTTAAGCTGAATTTACATCCACACCCATTTTTGTGTCATAAAAACACACCCATATGGACATATCTGCATTCACAAAACGGTGTCAAGATTATACTTTGGACATCATAATAAATCCAGCTGACAGCTGTGGCATAATGGTGGTTGGTGTAAGCACCAGTACAACTTCACTCTTTGAATGACTGACTGTACGAACAGGCATTCTCTTCTCACACCACTGAAATTCTAACATCACCATAAGGACTGAAAAGTAGAGATCTAGGAGGGTCTATCCAGGCCTTGCTGGTATCTCTGATCACCCTTTTGCTCTCTGACCATATACGTTGCGATCAAGAATACAAGGGCTATAGTGCATAGGAGATCAGAGGAGATCAGACGGAGAAGAGGGAGAAACCTAAAGACATTAGTCTAGATGGGGACATATTTTACTGCCAAGGACTCTGACCCCTAGCCAAAAGTGTAGGCTACCCATGATATAAATGGCTCCACTTATTTGAGGATGGAAGCTACAAATAAGTTGAAAAGCAGCTGTGTAACGATATGTAGGGGGTTAGGAAAGATTTCTTCTGCTTTTATTTGAGCTAACACCATTTTTAAATGCAACCAACCTGGTTGCTGGTATGGCACCGTGAGAAAATGCATAGCTCTCGCATTCTCAGTTTAAAGTATATAATGTAACCACTGTACATTTACAGATACAAAAACAGTTATTTTGTTATTCGTGGTGTAATCAATTAATTGACTTATTTACAACTTGGCTAGGAATTGAGTATGAAAAAGTAAGGAGTGACAGCAGAGACGTATTAATCCGCAACTGATAAACTGCTTATTGAGCAATACTGTTTCATATTTTGAGTATACAGTTTCTTTAAAATTACCGTAAAATCTTTTATCTAGATTTATTTATTTTGCCACGTTTCTTATCTTGGGTATTACTTCCTCAGGCAAATATTTAAAATGACAAAGGATCATGCCAAAGTCACAGATCATCTTAAGAGCAATGATGAGACTTTTCCTGTGTGTTATTGTAATAGCCCTTTGTACTCGTGGCACCTTTTCTAATAAGTGCACTATCGCTCTGGAGGTTTTGCATTTGCTACGAAATACATCTTATGAAGGACAGGTGATAATTTACAAATATGTAGATGTCATTTTCATATTAAATTGATGAAATTTACATTTATTATAATCACATCAATAAATTGTTTTCTTTCAGGTCCAATATATTTCAACCCCAATGGAAAACGAGGTAAGCAAATAAATCGATATTAAACTTTTTTGTTACTGTTATTTTAGAATTCTTATTGTAATATAATTGTAATTAAACATCAAATGTTTGCATTCATTTTAAATAACTAGGAATCTGGCCATATATTGGAGGTTTGAATGCTGGCAATTACTACAACTTTTTCTGTGACAATTTGTTTTATAGGAACATAAATGTGGCAAGGAATACCAGAAAAGTCTGCAAAATCTAGCAACTACATCTGACAAATTAAAAAGAGCTTTTGGTGACTTAATGAATAGTATCAATGCAAAAAATGTAAGTTTATTTTGACATAAATCTCTTTATTTTTACTTTTATATGATAAAAAAACTACTTGAGAAAATGCAGACTAATAAATTACAATTTAATTAATTAATGTTTCCCAAAATAATAGAATTAATTGTAGTGAACTAAAACTTATATTCATGTATGAAAATAAACACCGACTTTAATTGTGCGTGAAGGATGGGACTGGAATGTGAACAATTTATAACGAAAAAGAAAAAGAAAAATTTCATGGAGCTGGGGGTCCCCACATGCTACGTTTAGATCTGAGACTGTTGAACACTGGTACTATGAGCACAGCAGGGATCCCCAAACTCGGACCTCCAGCTGCTGCAGGACTACATCTCCCATACTCCTCAGCCAGCCCCTTAGCTGAAGGAGCATTATGGGAGATGTAGTCCTGCAGCAGCTGGAGGGCCGAGTTTGGAGATCCCTGACTTAAAGGAACAATAGTGGTGGCATTTCTAAATGTAGCTCATTGTAGCTCATTCTCTTTCACTGAAAACCAGATAACACTCTTTATTGATCTGCGAGAAGAAAAAAAGACATTATGGTGCATTTGGTTGGCATATGAGCTATAATGCAAAATTAGAAACGATTGTTGCTATCACTATAGGGAAACATATTAAAACTGTATAAGTTATACATATTTATATATTGAATTAATTCCAAAAAGGGGATATTGCAATAGCCTACTTAACATTATGGCAATCTTACATTTTAAAATTCAACATAGAGTTTTTATTGGGTGAGAAAGGCAACAACTATACATAAACACAATTTAAACATCATATTGACTAAAACCTGACTTTCTTGTTTATCCCATTCAATACCTATAACCAATGCCGACTAGCGCTAAATTCACATACTAACAAATATATAAATCTCTGTGCTATAAATGACATAATTGTTTCGCTGTTAGATGATTGTAATATTATGTTCATTATTATGTTTTTAGCATGAATGCAATACAGAA
Organism: Spea multiplicata; assembly: GCA_009364415.1. Taxonomy (NCBI): domain Eukaryota; kingdom Metazoa; phylum Chordata; class Amphibia; order Anura; family Pelobatidae; genus Spea; species Spea multiplicata. The sequence continues at coordinate 8,490 of VKOC01001277.1, read as the reverse complement.
GAAAAAAGTGCTAAAACATTTTTCAGAGATCTTCAGAAGTTTGTGCAGCATATCAGGAAGACTTGCCGTAAAAGAAAGTAATGGCTTTGTGGTATAGCATTTACTATCTAGACAGATATTTTGCACTATAGTCTCTCTTAACATAGTCTGAGTCTCCAAGTGATAGATTTTGAAACACTTTGGGATGTTCAACATGGTCTACATTTATGTTTACATGTGGACCTTGAAAAGGAGGACCTGCTATATAATACCAATATGGCCTCATTGGAATTGTAACCCCATTATTTACTGGAGACTGGCAAGGTTCATAGTTCATTTTTACCATACCTGTTGCATTGCTGCTACCTGTTAATATTATTATTTTTTTTAATTTATTTTCAAATCACATTATTAGTATTTATGAATATTACATTTTTTTAAACATTTTGTTGTTTTGTCTCCTCTTCCACATGTCAAAAAACAATGCAAAATTATATAACATAATATACCATGTCCAATAAAGATAAGTAGCGTGGTGTAGTTTCCTTGGTGTCTTCCCTTCTTTCGTTCTCGCTCCAAGTGGGACATGGTTTAAAGAAATGTATGTGTCCAAATTAGAGTCCCCCATACTTGGCATATTAGGCACATCAAGGTTACATCACATAACATCTGCCATTTGATACATCCCCCATGTTCAAAGTACTAGTTACCCAGCACAACCTTCCCTTTCAGAAAAACAAGATTGCTCAAACACAACGATTAAAATAAACAAAAAAAAGCAAGTGCATTGTGGCCAACATTTTAATCTCACACTGTGTGGGTGCTACATGCTAGCCTGTGTACAACTGGAGTGGATACAAGCATTCCGAAGGAGACAAAATTCAAAAGAATATGTGAACTTAAACAAAGAACTAACAATCAAACCCCACTGCTCCCTATATGTCAAACACCAAATTGTGTTTATAAATGACCTTGTCCCCTTCATCTTTCATGTGTATTGGTGTCCCAATCTATCAAGTTGTTAAATATTTGGCAGAGAAGAAGAAGAGAGAGAGAGCATGTGTATTGTTAAGGAGGTTCTACCCCTCAATGGTTAAAGACTATACCAAGATGTGTGTGTTGAAAGGTGGACCTAACGATTGTACATCGGTATCCAACATAGCAATATAATTACATCCCAGTGGATTTTTCTTTTGTCAGCATGGAATCAACCCAATCCATCCTGAACAGATATAATTTAGCTTGGAATAGAGTGAGTGGTGGTGGGTCTGGGCCGATCCAGTATTGCCATATACTCACTTAATATACTTATTGTCTGTGACAATATGAGCAAGCTTCCTGGAGATGCGGTTAGTGTAGTTGGTTATGCCAAACACTGCCATTTCGGGCAAAAGTGGGAAGGATGCAGTTTTGTGTGTATTGACATAATTATGCACCTGGGACCAAAAGGTTTGGGCCTGAGGACATTGCCAGAGACAATGGAATGAGAATGCACTCAAAGATTTACATTTTGGTATCAAACCCAACTTACATAGTCGTTTTGGGGAAAAGTTCACATCATGAGCTATTTTATAATACATTTCCCCATTGGTAGATATATACATATATCATATTACAGATATCACCCCTGCTAATGGTGGGGATAAAGTTTGTCCAGCAGTCTACTCCTGTGAGGTCAGTGGAGTTGCATGCTGTTCAAATGAATTTATATAGTAGACTAATAGAGTGCGTCTGCTCTGTATTTTTGGGAATATAATTGTCAAAATCATTATTCCAGTCCTGTTGTGTGACGTGTGAGGTGATGTATAGTAGCTGCGGATTTGGAAGAATGCAAACCAGGAAATTTGTAAATCTGGAAATGTATCCCTACATATCTGCAGAGTGAAAAGAGTTTGGTTGGGCCCATCTAGAAAGTGTGATATTGAGGTAAGACCCATGGCGTGCCACCTGCTATAATTCCTGAAAGTTGGAATTATGAATGAGTGGTAACTGTGAGGAATACTGCCACTGTAATTTAAGAGTCAATCTAAATGTTTTCCAAGCTTTGATTGTTGTATTGAATAGGGGATTCTTGCTGACCATCTCTGGCAATAAGCTATATGGTGTGTATAAGAATGTTATCAGTGAATGAGACACATCATTGGCTTTCTAGAAGTGTATCTATAAAGTTGTGGGAAAGCGTGATCCTGTCAATTGCATGGCGAGTTTGTACAGCTAAATTCTAATCTCTTGGTAAATTGAAGCCCAGAAATCATGGTGACTGCTTAAATTTATTCAAACTGATTCTGGGTTGTTTTTTTTCTTTCCACAGGAATACATTATATTGTCTATCCAAAAACTTTAAGTCTGTTGGTTTAATCATCAATGGAAGGGATTTAGCCTACTCGTTAACGTTAAAAGCACCTGATTCTGCACTAGAGTCCTTTTTGTCCTTTCTTGCATATGTCCACCTGTGTCCCTGAGGGGGTCATCTAGTCTGGCTTTACCAAGAGAGCTATTTTTTTCTGAGATATTCTTTTTTTTTTACATGGGAAATCTCCATATTCTACTTGAGTACGGGGTGGTGGTCATATTAAGGGTAAGGCAGACAGGAGCGTGGGACCATGTAAGAAATCATGTGTAACCTAGAGAAGGAGTGATGTGCTTTAGATGCATGTGTGTATTCTTCATAGGTTAGGCATGACACGCCATGGGTCCTTGAAGTGTAATGAGTGAGTGAACAAATGAATACCTTCCGTAAGGATGTGTGAGTGTGTTGTCTGCCCCATCCTGTCTGTCATCAAGCACAGTGTTAAAGTCCCCACCTGTAAGAAACCCAGAGGGAAAATTTAGGTTAGGAAGTGTTTCATAAGTGTATTGTATTTTGTGTGTATTTTGTGCTTAAAGTAAAATTGCTGAAAATGCAAAAGAAAACCAGGCATCTTTTTGTAAATAATCTTCCTGCTTATTTTATTTTGTGTAACCTATAAACATGGGTTTGTTTGTACAAAGAAATAATGATGTATAGACAAAACATTAACAGATATAAGTTATTAAAATTGTTAAAAACAGAATTGAGTATTTACATAATCAAAAATATAACAACCAAAATATCCTAAAAAATCCATAATGTGTTTGCAACACCAATGTAAATATGTAACCTAAAGGGAAAATTAAACATTTGAGAAGGATTTAGGATTTCCTGACTATCATGGTTAAATGAACAATCCCCTTAATACGCAGATTTAGAAATGAATGGTATTTTCATGAGTACATGCAGACAGACTTGGATAGAGACACATCATTTTTTAAACTTTGAAAGATACAAAAATCTTGAGTTCTCAGGTTCACAAATAGGCCCGAATGGAGACTCTGGGGCTAAAGTGTGCTTTATACAGATGACTTGTGATATGGTTTTGATTGCTATTGTTTGAGAACCTTTGTACGTGTCGCCTTTCATATAATGTGTGTGGGTGCACTAAATGAGTTAATGGGCAATCGCAATTGAATAAAGACATAGCAAAAACACAAAAACTGCTCTGGTCGATAAGCACAAGCAAAAAAAGCCTGGTCCTAAAGGGGTTAATCATTTATATTATGATCATGAAATTATTTAGCAATCTAAAAATATACTCTAGATTGTAAGCTCGTGTGAGCAGGGCCCCCCTCACCTGTTGTTTCTGTAAGCCAAATTGTTATGTTATATATTACTTGTTATGCCCTATCTACCCATTGTACAGAGTTACAGAATATTATAGTACTATATAAAACAATAATAATAATATATACAATACCTCTTTTTTTTTTACTTTTCACTTTTTTATTCATCAACAAAGTGAATACAGCACACAGATATGGTAATATTGTAACACGGTAAGACTATGAAAGGCGACACGTACAAATGTTCTCAAAACAATGGCAATCAAAGCCATATCACAAGCCAGAGCTTAATAGTGATTGTGGTTGCATAGGTCAAGTAAAAAGAACAATGCATGACACAGCAACATAATATGTACAATAAACACAAAATAAAATGAACAAAAACATACTTTGTCTGTCCAATCGTCACATAAAACGGCAGCATGACAAGTTTGTATAACTGGGTCAAGCATAACAAAAAGTCATTGAAAACAATGTATAAAGAAAAACAGGAATGTAGGCCCCAAAACAGAATCAAAGCAGAGCCACGATGCCAATCACTCAGCAGTCAAAACGTCTCAATTAATCCTGTGTAGGATCCCGTCGATGCATTGTTGCCTCCATGTACCAGGGAGTGGTAAGAAAGGTCAGTTTGACCGCCCTGTGCGTAGGTGGCAGAAGCGAGTTGATGTAGTCCTGCCACACAATGATAAACTTCCCTGTCTGTGTCAATTTCGCCGTCTGAGCTGTGAGCCACGGCATTCGAAAGAGATAGAAGAGCTTAGAATGAAACAAGGAGAGCGGCGTCTGTGTGGGGTCAAGCCAATAGTGAAGGATAGATTTGAGAGCCACCGCCCCTAAAATACGCTGCAAGCTGGCCCGTCTGGAAGATGTAAGAATACCAAACACAGCATACTCGGGCGTTAGTGTCAGGGTAACGAGCAAAGCGGATAGCGCAAAACCCTGCACCTGCCTCCAAAAGGCCTGTACAAGCGGACATTGCCAGAGACAGTGGAAAAGGTCCGCAGCCGGCCTGCGGCACTTTGGACACATGTCTGAAAGGGACCCACCCATACTGTGACTACGAGCAGGCAAAACGTATGCCCTATGTAATATCTTGCAAAACATCTCCCTATACATAGTGGCAGGAAGAGAAGTTCTCATCCTATTGTAAGCCCCAAGAATAGACGGGAGAGACAAGGAGGGAAACCAACGCTTAATGCCAGTCGGTATGGTGTCAAGAACCAAATGGCGTTGTGTCTGTTTAAGTATGACTAAGATAGTATAACCCCCTTCAGGGACAGTATGGACAAAGTCATCGAGATACAATACCTCTTATATGAAAAACATCAATTAAAAGGCGTTCAAGACCCATCTTCTGGTCAAAAGAATGTATTGCAAGTGGAATAATAAAATTCTTTATCTTCTACAATAGATGTACAGTAGTTTGGTCTCATTATATAGATATGTTGTTATTATTTGGAAAATTACATGCAAACTGCAATAGCACAATGCTGTAAAGAGCATACATTATAACAAAACATAATATGGATAGATATGCCCCTGTATGTCATTATCCTGTTGAGATGCTGGGGGTTACTACTGGTAGCATTTTGGATGATACATTGTAGTTTTACATGAATTTGAATGGAGGAGTCTGGAATTGCCTCCAAAGGAAGCAAAGGATTTTCATTTTATGGATGTTTATTTATTTATTTTATTTTATTATTTATTGTGGGTGCAGAAAATCAATCTTTTTTGAACCAATTGCTGTTTACCTTGGCATGGCGATTGGGGAAACACTAACCCTGCAGAGAGGAGTCTTTTTTCTGTTCAATCCCTCTAAAGTTATTGGGATTTCTATCACAAAGAGAAGATACATACAAGACTGAAGTACCGGTTGACTCCTTGACCACATTATATACGGTATTTGCTCGATTATAAGACGAGTTCTTTTTCAGAGCAAATGCTCTGAAAAATATCCCTCGTCTTATATTCAAGGTCGTCTTCTAATCAGCCTCCGCCGGGGCTTCTATGGTGGAGAACCAGAAGGTCATGTGATGCCGGAGCTCAGTCATAGAAGCCCCGGTGGAAGTACTGGCCACCTCCACCGGCTCCCCCACTAGACACCAGGGAATCTGAAGCATGGGTCACAAGTAAACGGATGCACTGGTTAGTCGGGGGGGGGGGAGCTGGGGGGGTGTGTAGAGTGGCATGGGGGGCTTAAGGTTGGCGATTATGGTTGCTATAAGGCAGATCGCGTGGGAGGTGTGCAGAATGGCAAATAGGGGGGTTTGTAAAGAGCATATCGGGGCAGAAGATGGTCAATTAGGAGGAGGCAGAGGGCATTAGGGGTAAAATATGAGGCATCTCTGGGGGGGGGTAGAGGTGGTATATAAGGGGGGTATAAGGCATTTCTGAGGGGCAGATGTGCATAACTGGGGCACATATTTACTAGTTAAACTTTTTTCCTATAGGGTAGTCTTATATTCAGGCTTTCTCCCCTACATTAATATTCAAATTTTGGGGGGTCGTCTTATAATTGAGCAAATACGGTACTTTTCCTGTTTCTGTTCTTTACATTTCTGAGCATTTGCTGGGGGGTTTTGCGGTCTTCTTTATATAGTGAAGATATGTGCAAGATGCTTTGAAGCGCCTACTAACCCTTTGACTACATGTGAGTGCAATTGATGCTTATCAATAACCAAAGGGTATAAAAATGACTACAATATATATCTTTTTCTTTTGTATTATGATTTAAAACTTTAAAAATGAGTTTGGAGGGAATTCTAGAGTAAAGTAGTTACTTTAATAAAAGGTATAGTGTATATTCTGTTCATTTTTTACACTGTTGAAATACCAGAGCTGACTAAAAGGCGATTGATTCTGCAGTGAGCAGATGTCAAACCTGACACCCCAGACTCAGTTGACACAAGGGGGAAAATAGTGATAGGGGCCTGCTTTTGCAATAAAGGCTACTAGCTCTGGGTGAATAATTATTATAGTAGCCAAGGGTTTTTTCCTTTTTTTATTTTGCATGTGGCACAGTCAAAGAATTGTAAAGGTTTCCCCAAGCAACTAGGTCACCTCAAACACAAGTGCTGCACAACAAAAGATGATGTTATCTCCACCATACACAATGAACGAGTGGTATATGTCAGGCAGAGAAGAGGGTAATGCACAGGCCCCAAGACCACAGTGCATTATTGACTACAACAAAAACATGGGGAGTGTAGAGCTTTTCAAACTGTGTCGGCAGCCCTGATGTTGTGTAAAACCAACACATAAAAAGGTTGGCATCTACTCAACCCAGGCCCCCACATCTTGCACCCCCCCCCCACTGTGTGGACTGTGTGGTGTTTTCATACCAGCAGGGGAAGTTGTTTAGTTAAGAATCAGATTCTCTAGTGCTACTGAAAAACTATGCACAACTGCACTATGCTGTCATGTGCAGGCTGCCAAAAAGTGCTCCCCCAAACAGCATTGCAGTTTTTTTTAAAAATATAATATAACTTCACTTTAGCTTAGTGGTCTTGAGAGCTTCTGCTCTTGCTTAGGGGTAGACAACTGTTTAACCGCAGGAAGCTATGAAGGCATAACCGTTAGTAAGCCATAGCCTGGTAGTAGAAGAAAGTTTGATTACCGTAATCTTGCTCTTAAGCTCTTTTAAAATTCAAATAGTACTGATAGTTTATTACAGTTAAACTTCAGTTAAAGAACTAGTGGCTTTAAAATTAAAATACATTTTATAGTTAAACCATCTTAAATAACTTGAAAATGTTAAATAAAATTTACTAATTTTATACTTTGATATTTAATATACTATGGTTAAACCACCAAGAACTATATACAGATCCTGTATATAGTAGTACTACTTCTGCTAAGCCCAATACTAAAGAGTTAGCTAAATTTGTTTCTAGTACTACTGCAGCTACCTTGAAACTTTGTCTAAATCACACAATAAATATTTCTTTAACCCCTTAAGGAACAGGCTGCTTTTTACCTTTTGGGGCCGAGGCCGTTTTAACACTTCTGTGGTGCTCATTTTTCGATGTAATTTTCTCCTCCCAATGTTTGTTTTTTTGGTCTTGGTTATTGGGCAATAAGTACAAGTAGCGTTTTGCCATTTCAAAAACCATTTTTCCCCAAAGCTGGTCATTCTGCCCCATGTGCTATTGGTGGTATCTTTGAAGCTGGTCAATGCAATTTAACCCCCCCACTTAAACCATATATTTTTGAAAACTAGACACCTGAATATATTTCAAATGATATTTTAACCCTTTCCATTCACTAATTCACCCTGTGTCAATCTTTGTGGCACTCATTTTGTGTTTTTTTTAATCACTAAAATTGTACTTCGGGTATAAATTTATAGCTCCAGGTATCGTCACTTTCACACAAGACCCCAATATGTGTTCAGTATAGTAATGCCACCTAAACTTTTAAAACGGGTGTCCGTTGCCATACAGTGTATGGCAGATGTTGACGTCCTGGGGAGGGGCCAGACATGGCTCCTGATCTGACAGCTTGTTTAATTAAATGACGTGCCAGGCACATCATGGGTCGTTAATTGACCGTTTTTACATGATGTTCCCGACCTGTCAATGGATATTAAGGGGTTAAAAATTTTAAACTGAACTGACTGGCTTCAAAGATTTCCCAAATAGGACACGGTGGCAGAAGGACCATATGACAAATGCACAAGTTACAAAACCTGAACTCCCCAAATAACCTGACAAACCCATGCATGGGGAGTATCACTGTACTCTGAGATGTTGCTGAACACACACATTGGGGTTGACAGTGACATATGAGGAGCTGTAAATTCACACCTGAAGCACAATTTGTGATAAAAAAAAAAAAAAAAAAGATACCCCACAAGCTGCTCTAAAT
>VKOC01001275.1:0-134231 GCA_009364415.1 Spea multiplicata | reverse complement strand
TATCGATTTTATCGATTAGTTGTTGCAGCCCTAATGGAGACACTGTGGGGTAAAAAATGTAGGATGCTAAATTAATAAAAATAACAAAAAAATTATATATATATGAACAGACACACTCTACAACATGGCTACCCATTCAAAGGGAGAGGGCGACGAGGGAGCAAAAGGTTTAAGGCGTCCAAGAACAGCAAAGTTACCTGGATAATCGAGTTCAGGTACATTTTAATGTCCAGGCGAAGCTTCTTCCAAAGGCCACTACTAGAGGGATTTGGCATCCTACAAGAGACAAAAAAGTGACAGATTTAGCTCTAATAGTTTTTGAGATTGAAAGTTACCGTACCAAGAATGTTTATAGCCATACGAAGAGGCAACAGAGCTAGAGAGAAATTCAAATATTGCGCTGAAGTGCATTGGCCATTTGGTTGGGTTTGTTATAGGAGAAAAGACCTAGCTGGACGAAGCAAGATGCCTCGGCAGAGGGCGTCAAGAGATTCCCCCCTTTTTTTCTTTCTTACAGCTTCAGAATGCATTGTGATCATAACTTAAGGAGATAAAGTCACATGGTCCGCATGCATTAAACAACAGACTAGGAGAGAAATAAGAGAAACACCTCCTTTGGAATTGGCCTATTAAGACTATGGAGATCATTGCCTTTCCAGCACAGCCTCCATACTACCCGAGCACCAGGAGAGGACGCCGTATCGTTATGTTCCGCAGACCGCGTACTCCTCAGCTCACAGATACTTATCGGCAACTTACTTGTTTCCCGTAGTCGGCTTCAGCTGCAGCTTCTTATCCAGATGCACAAAGAGATCTCGTATGCAAAATGACACCAACGCATTGAACACTATGGGACGGGCAGAAAAAATAATGTTTACCTGGTAATGTTCTGCTCCAAAACTAACGTCAATGCCTGCAGCATGTAAAAGCCCTTACATTTGTAACTAGATGTCTGAAGGAGCTCCATGTACAAGAAGGAACCCGTCACTTTAAATAGTCTCATCGGGCTCCACATAAACATGTTAATATGATAGAAGTGTGTGGACCCAGGCAAACATTAAACGGTAACAAATATACAATGTCCATCTCACCTGTGCTGTCGGCAACCTTGAATTTGCTGGGGTCTTCTCCTTCTTCACCTTTAGTTGTAGCTACGGCAGCTTTGAAGGCCTGGGCGATTTCATGAAAGAGCCTCGGCCTTAAATCAACCTAGAAAGGAAAAAAAAGAAGAGTGTTTTCTAAACAGTTTCAGACAGAGATAATTTAGGTATCCGGCAAACGATTAAAAACAGGGATTTGGGATTGTTGAACTCACTTTGGCTTCTGATTTCCACTTTTCGACCATCTTTATGGTGACGATAACCTGCGCAAGTTTCTTATTCTTTTTCTTGGATGTCTCATCATCTTCTTCTTTCTCTTCGTCATCCTCGTCCTCATCCTTTTCCTGCATCACGAGAGAGTTATTGTGATTTTAAGGATAAAAGAAGCAGAAGAACAAACCGATCCCAAACTGGAGACACAGTATATGATCGGGTTTTCAGATAATACAAACAAATCAGTAGACTTTAAACAACCAAAAAAGGAAAGAAAGTAAAGAATGGGTGGGCTGATATTTTAGAGGGTGAAAGCCGTGCTCTTTGGGCTAAATGACTGGAGCTTAGTAAATAACATGCCCTATTACCTCCAGGTGGTCAGGCAGCTGGTGGGCTCCTCTCTCCTCGTCGGAGCTGTCAGAGTCATCAAAGTTGAGAAGCGTGTTATCATTTTCTTCCAGGTACTTGTAAAACTCGGGGTCTTTTTCCTTAAGCCGGGAGAGCTGGTCCTTGTGCTCGCTGGCTTTTCCTTTCTTTTTCATGATTTTCCTGTGAGTGGCATTGCGGAGAATCAGGGATTATGAGTGCAAGAGACAAAAAGTATATCAAAATGAGCTCTGACACGGCAGTAACAGACGTTACACACACTATACATATAAGCTCAGACAGAGATACATTTCTGTATCGCCATATTTTTTTTAGATGATTAAATTCACTAGAAGTCTTTGCTTCCATAGCAGGACAGGAACAAGCCACAACCAGGTAATCAACCTCCCAGTGTCTGTTTATACATGCGCAGCACAGCTGCCTGGATTTTGCTGAAAGGCAATGGCCAAATTTGTCTGTAAAAGTTATTTGGGGTCACAATTGCCCTTTAAATCTATAATCCATCAACATTAAGATAACGTATAGAAGCAGCCTTATTCGGCTTAGGACGTAGCCCTACGTCGCTGTAGCTGTAATCATTATTCAATATGGGGAAGTCTATAAATCTCTCTGCAGTCTCACCTCACCTCTAGTACTCGGTTACAAAGTACTGACAAGTGTGGAGTACAGAGATACTTTGTTGGGATCCGACTGCACCCGGTCTCATCTCTGCTACCAAACAGATAGCGCAGCTGCGTGATACATCACCCGCTGCTAGAATAAAACATAAGCACTCACTTTTCTCCATTTTTAGTCTGCAGAGCTTTTTTCTTCTTCACTTTGGAAGTTTTGCTTTCTTGCTCCAGGTCCTCATTATCCATTTCCTCTGCTGATTCCCCATCTCCTTCGGAGTCAAAGGCTGACGTCAAAAACTCATCTACGTTTAGTTCAGAAAGTTTCCTGTATAAGAGCAAAGGTGGTTATTCGTATGTGCTGTAAACTATACAAAAATGTATATTATGATCATACGGTCCCTTAAAATCTGTGTGGCCCCATTGCAAAAGATTCTGCAGAATACCTCCATAGTTATCCATCCCCCCACACACACAATGGAGCAGAAAGTAAGCAAGAATTGTGCTGATTGATCGTGATGAATATATATGTGATTTGGATATGTTTTTTCATACCCACCATGTACCTTTATATACCCGATACGGCAGCTTTCCGTTGCTATACCTTTATCTTTGCTATAGTGTGTGTGTCTATGGACATTGGGGTACATTTTTAGGCACAACTTCTTTGTATGGATCCATCGTTACCGTACGGTAGGTGGATATGACAGGCAGTGTGGGACAGAAGGATCGGTCTTTAGAGGGTATTCTGTTATTGGGGGGCATTTCCGGCGGCTTTACTGGGTTGGGACTTTATACTGAATGCAACATACCGTTATTCACGCTAACATCAGGCTTGCCATAGACACGCATGTAGAACATACCGGTGTGTGCTAACAACACGGTACCATTTTTATCAGGGTACCTTTGAGGTTTATTCGCTAAAGGTAGAGTCTGCAGGAGGTTTGAACCCCTTGAATTGGGAGCTAAAACTACAAACCTGAATTTAGTAAATAGACCCCATTCTGTTTGGACTGAGCTGCTAACATCACATATTCTAAGGATCATTCACAGATCTCTGGTGTGGCAGCAACACAAACTGCTTAAGAAGCCATTTGGAAGCACATCTAGAACATTAACCAGGTCTCACTGTAGACCCTATGCACGTAAATGCACGTCCATGGAGTACTGTTGAGGGGATATAGTACTTTAACCCTTAAAGCACTCCCAGAGCTTAGCCTAAACCGGTGAATGCTATGCCAAGTTGGCATCTGAGAATTGATCTGGGAAACATCGAGTTAATATGTAGCAAATACCGATAACCTGATCTGAACGACACAATCTGCATTAAATACCCCTTTCCTAACTAATGAACCCGATCCCACGTGTTCCACGCCACCCTTAATAACACACACAGCAACATGTGCCGCTTAGAAACGAACCGGGTTTTTTGCCCCAGAATGGGCAAACTCATCACAAATTTTGTATCGACACGCAGGCCTTAGCCTTGTCGCTTTCTAGCGGCGTCCCCCGTTTAGCTTATCCGCTACAATCCTCCTCCGTTACTCTTACCTTTTACCGGAGGCCGCCATGCTGTACTTTAATTCCAACGTGCTCAGCCCTTCCTCTCCCACAATCCACCGCGGCGGCCCATCAGTTCTACGATTCTCGGATTAGTTTATCTTCAAAAGTGAGGCGAGAAACACTAAAAACACTACGCGCACGCAATGACCGAGCGCTAATACAATGCAAAGATATAAGATGTCTTTCATGAATTGTATGGACATTTGGTGTCAACGTGTCAATAAAAGACGGCGACTGTTTGAAGAAGTGTCACTTATTTAAGAAAAACTAAATACGGTGCGGTCGGGCACAAGAAACTGATCAGCCAGCGGGAGTTTGTGTTGCTGTCTTTTACCCTGGGAGGGATTTGATGATCTGTGTGTCACTCAGGCTGCGTTTTTATTAGACTTATATTAGAGCTTTATTTATTGTCTGATAAGTGAAATATCAGTTGCTATGGAAACAAAATGTGGATGTGTTATTTGTTCTAAATAATAGAGCCATCTCCTGTACTAGAGAGTTGACTTCTTTAACATAATAGTTCTTCTGAGTCCTCCCGGTTACCCTAGCAGAGATATCTGTGATTATGGGGTGCTGTGTCCCCCTCTAGAAGTGTGTCCGCTGGTGCAGGGAGGATGTAGGGAGTCTGTCCGGGGCCCTGTGCCCTGTCTGGCCATGTTGGTGTTATTTGATGAGGTCACCCCTATCATGGAGTCCCTCCTAGATGTCTTGTGCCAAGTATCCTTAATATAGTCTGATTCTCGGGCAGGAGGTCATGCTGCATATAAACTGGAGATTTAGCTTCCACAAAGCGTCTAAGCGCTGCCTTCATGAGCCTGTTCTGGTGGCAAAGTGTTGAGAGGGTAAGTACTACATTTAACCATTTATCCTCCTGTTGTGTACGATGCCCCGTAATCAGCAGTAAATGGTTTACTTATAGCAGGTTCTTTAATATCACTAGATTTCTAATTTTAACAGGGTACATGATCGTATGTTATCTGTACGTATACGTGTGTCCGCGCTCTATAGGTATTCCTGTCTGGGAGATTCCTGTCTTGTTGGGAATACATGTGCCATTAAGCTTGTTTCAAGGCTCAAAAAAAAATCTTTTTATGTCATCTCTTCATGAAGAACCCTTGTACCGGGAAGGACTAGGGTTAAAAAGTGCAGTTTAGTGGCCCTTTAAAGCGATATCATTGCCAGGTTTCTAATAGAATATATAATATATACATTTTATTTACAAATAATCTAGAGACTGTTAATATCATTCACGATGTATAATGCCTGAATGTGTGTTGGAGATGAGAGGGGCCACTATAAGCATTACCCTTTCAGAGTTTTCGTAGAATATGGTAGCACTGTGTTACCCTTCCCTGATTCTGAAAAGGGGTTATTTAGTGACTCGGCGCTCCAGATCCAGGTTGTGATGTCATAGCCTAGCATCCAAAGTCACACCGCAATTACTCCCCAGGAAATCCCCCGACTTAAAGAGAGAAGAATGGGTAGCGAGAAGTCACCCAAACATCTTTTAGGCAATGGTACCCGTCCACCTCACGGCGCCACTGGCTAGTTTCATGAATTTACATGGAATTAATTAGTCCTTTTACATCTCAAAATAGTAGCTTTTTAACAACTTCAATATAAGTTCCTTTTGGAGTGGGGCCGCCTCACCTAAGTGGGAGATCCCAGCTACCCCTTGGTATACATTGCACTCCCTGCGAAAACTTTAGGGGTTATGTATAAAAAGCCGTACAAGAGCTCAGGTTGAAAAGTTGTCTTGCCACCATAGCAACCAGCTGAATCACACGGAATAGTGGTTGCTATGGTGATAAGACCACATTTTACTTTATGACCCCTTTGCACCGACGCCCTTCTCCCAAGCGGGTCTCTGTGAGGTGATACAGGTTTTAGATAATTTTATGATTAATGAATGTTTCAAAGTAGAAAAAGCTTGTGTATTTTCCGTCAGTTTGCTCATATGAAGTAGGATCGCCCCTTCGTTTATTTGTTTCATTCTGTTAGGGCTGCCGACCAAAGTCTCCCTTCTCCATGACATTACTTCTGGGTGTGGGGTGGGAAGGGCCATACGGTGCAGGCCCAGGCAGCACGTTGCAAAGACAGGTCCCATGTTATCATTGGCGTATGTGGACGGCGGAAATCGATCAGCCTGCTGGCCGCTATTAGCACCTTGGCTTCCACCCTGGAGCTTTTATAAAGAGATTTAACTCTTTGAGTACGGAGGTGGGAAGAACACATTGCATCATGAGGTTAGTGGTCAGAAGGTCAGAAGGCTCTGGCTCCCGTGACCCTGCGTTGGTCAGCGTTCTCCCACTATGTACTGTATATAGTATATATGAATGGGGAGGTTGGCTGCACTCATAAGTGTGGCCTTATTTTAATAAACGGAGTGCTGTTTTTATAGACATATACTTTCTATTGGTCATGGAAGAGCTACATTCCTCGTCCCAGACAAGGCCATCCAAACAGCCCAGTAACATGTCTCTTAAGAACGCATGTGGCAAGTAACACACTCGTGTGGACTATTCATTCAACTCATATTCACAAAACGTGACCGAAAACCCATGAAAAGGAGCAGAGAAATGATCCAAGCATGGTGGGAATGGTCTGGGTGCTCTGTTTACGTTAGACATATAGACATTGGCTATTAAGACATAAAAAGTTTAGGCTGCTGGTCAAATATCTTCAAAGCAGCCCAAGCCCAGGTTTCAGAGGCCACTTCTAAACCCTACAATTTTTTAGATTGATGAGGATGCAAGTAGGGCTGCAACAACTAAATCGATAATAATCCATAATGAAAATTATCCTCCACTTCCACCGGGGCTTCTATGATGGAGCACCAGCGTGACGTGACCTTCCGGGGCTCCACCATAGTAGCTCCGGAGGAAGTATCAGCCAGCACAGCGGAGGTTGTCTGCGCGCATTGCGCAACGCTCACCCTGGCTGCCAGAGAGGAGGATCCACTGCAGCGTTGCAGGGGACCCGGATCATTCTCTCTGGCAGCCGGTGGGCATCTGTGCGATGCGCGCAGACATCCTCCGCTACTGCCGCCACTTCCACTGGGACTTCTATGATAAGGCATAGTGGCATATTTGGAGGCAGAGGGGCATATCTGGGGGGCACAGTGGCATATCTGGGGCAGAGGGGCATATAAGGGGTATAAGGCATATCTGGGGGGGGCAGAGTAGCATATAAGGGGGTTATAACGCATATCAGGGGGGCAAAGTTGCATATAAGGGGTATAAGTCATATTCGGGGGAACTAGTAGCATATTTGGGGGGGCCGAGTGGCATATCTGGAGTTAAAGGCATATCAGAGGGCACTTTGGCATATCTAGGGGTTTATAAGGCATATAGGGTACATAAGGCTTATCAGGGGGTATAAGGCATATGTGAGGAGGGCAGAGTGGCAAGCCTGGGCTCAAATGTGCATAACTGGGGGGGGGTTTTTATAAAACAGAAATACATTTTTCTCAAAGTTTTTTTTTATATAGTGCCAACAATTTACACATCGCTTCATGATCTATAAAGGACGGGGTTTGCACTTCAGGGCAGGTTTACTCCTCGTGTTATAATAGTTTGCAGTTTAGGGTAGGCAGTCGTGCGATTAAAGGGTTTTTGGGGACTCTGAGCATTGGAATATGGTGTATATGTGTTATATATATATATAATATATATATATATATATAATATATATATATAGCATGGCACAATATACACGGGGCCCATGTGATGGCACAGAAGGCAGTGTGATCACCTGCGCGGTGCCGTGCGTTCACCTATGGGCAGTATAGCTGGTTAAGGCGGCACTGCTCGATGCACACAGTAAACATGCCTTTAGCCGTCAGTCCCCTGGGGTCTGTGCCGTTGGCATCCTCCGTGCTGCCGTCCCATACAGTGCATTAGAGGTGCCGGCGGTATCCGGTGCCCGTCCTGCTGTCCCCTGTAGCCGAGCCGGCTTGCAGTACATGGCATGGAGTGGGAGGGGCGTCCTCAGCAGAATCCCGGCAGCTGGTTGGTTGAGATTTGCGTCAGTTTCAGCCCCTGACAGTTTGGTATTCTGGAGAGGTTTATATTGAGGATAATGACAAAGAAGTCGCTCGCACCCGGCCCTGGCATGTAAACCGACACAGCCCGGATACCGGCTCCGTGTACAGACCTTACCAGCTCCCCCCTCCTGTGTTTACCGGTAACATGAGTCCGGGGCATCCAGGCAGCAGCGCGGAGTAAGCTCTGCACCCTCAGCCTTATGTCTGTGAGTATGAGCAGCATCCATCCCTGCGGCAACGAAGGGGTTAACAGCGCACTGAATTGTGCTGTAATAGACTTTGCACTTGCGTATGTGCTTCATTATATATATATATATATATATATATATATATATATATACCGGTATATACACTACACACTATATATATGTGTATACTACACACTTCTAATTATGCTATGTATAATTCTGTATGTATAATAAATGGTTATATGTACACTGTATGTATATTACACACTATATAGAGTATATGCATAATTTTGTATATATCATAAATGTGTATATATGTATATTTAATGTATATCGCACACTATATATATATATATATATGTGTGTGTATATATTTGCGCAGTAAATAACACTGTTATTTATATGTTATATATGGTTGCATTAATCAGTGCCTGTCCACTAACTAGTAGCTTAGCAAAAGATACCAAACTAGAGGACAAGGTATTAAAATGTGGGGCAATCACCATGGAAACCAGTGGATTGTCTCTACCGGTTTGTGTAGCTCTTAGAATATTGTCGTTATTGGTATGGTCCCGGGTACTCCCGGCCCTTCCGGCAGTGAAACAGTTACTGCATCACTCAGACGCACCAGCATAAAACGGGCTGTGAATGGTGTAGAGGCCGCTGCGCTCTCTCCTGCGCGCTCTCCTGCGCGCTCTGCGGCTCTGTGGATCTGCGGCAGTCATGGAACAGACTCCGCTGCAATGGGCACAGTGTAGGACAGAGCTCAATCCCATCGCGGTGTGTGCGCGCATGATCTGTGTGGTAGGTGTCCCCTTCTTTATTGTGCTGAGCAGAAATATGTCCTGTGTTTTGCACAGAGCTCCCTTTTATTGTGAAATGAAACCTAATATGGGGAAGGTTACTTGTTTTAGAAGATTTTTTGACAAATAGGTGAATTCTGTGTCTCATCGGAAGAGTTGGCTAAGAGAGTTTATCACAAAAAACCCCCCCCCCCCCGTGCGTTGTTAGGAATGGGCCAGTGCCTGAGCATTGGGGTGATTTCAGGTTAACTGGGAGTTTGGCTGGAGGCCACTCACTTCCACAAGCCGTGTGCCGCACACCGAGCTTTCATTGCCTGGGGCTCTGTAAATGAGGATCAAATCACACGGAAGCCTCTCCCTTCTCTGACTTATATAGAATAGAATCAGTGGCCCGGTACTTCTAGCCCTGGAACATAAAGACTGTGCCGGGGCAGAACCTGTATAGTTCATGGGTATATGCAGGTTTAACAACTCTAGAGAGTCTGCAGTGTCCTACAAATGTAATTTCTCCTTAATAAAGCAATTTATAGCAGTTTATCCAGTCTTGATACATATAGGAGGTTTGGACTAATGACGCTGTCCCTCTCGATACTTAGCATTAAGTGGGCTACTAAATTTCCCGTTTTGTCTAGCAGGTTTTTTTTCCGGACCCCATGTCCCAAATCAGACCCTCTTCTCGTGTACATTTTAAGTAGCCTTTTTCTGGATATAGTGACTGTGCGCTCATGATAAGTGGGTTGAAAGTTTCTTGCGTGCCTCTGTACAAAATCATAGCAGGTGTGTAAAGATTGGAATATTTGTTGGGTAGTCTACACCGCTCCGCTCTGCATTCTTGTATACGGGACCTGTATACGGAACCGGTACAGAAGGTGGTTGAAACATTGTAGCCGAAAATCATCTTCCGTTCTGAGTAAAGGGAGGTCTAGCGAGCAGCTTCCGACTACCTATAGAAAGATACTGTTATCCTAACCACATCTTAGTGCATTCAGGGACAACGCCGCCGGTTCAGTAAAGGTGACAAGCTGATACAGGGGGATTCCTCCTTCAGCACAGGCGGCTGTGATTTCTTACATGGGGTAGAGGGGCGTATGAAACGCTTGTATCTCACTCCGGTTCTTGAATATCTTCTAATGTCTCCGCTCGTCCGCCTGATCTGTATGGTGCCCCGGGCATATTTAAACAAGATTTCCGAGCAGGGCTTGCGTTCACACCACGGGATTCTGGTGCAAACAGTTACAGGTGGCGGATAGAGCCCTTCCCCTTGAAAGCGTCTGTAGGGGGGAGAACGTCAGTTGAAGATGATTCAGCCTTTCAGCGAGATCCAGCATTAAGCGCAGCGAGGAAAGAGGCTGTATCCAGGCAGAACCGGCTGAATATTTAATTAAAAATGGCTGAATCGCCAATATGACGGCCTCCGAATCCGGGACACAGATGCAGAACACATAAATAAATGATTGATCGCATAGTTTAAGGCAGAGACCAGATATTTGAAACAATAGAAATAAATGCCCATCCTTTAAGTTCCAAGCAAAGACGGCTGTTAACATATAGTGTTGTTATGGGTGGGCTTCGCTCTGTATTGAAAGCTTTCCAGTGCTACTTGGTTCGGTGGATGAGGCAAGGCTCCTTGGTAGTCATCGTATGACATCATCTAACTCATTTAAACGTCTTGGCGATTCTGTTAGCCGGCTGCATCTTAAACTCAGAATGATCAATTTATTAACCCACAGTGCTTTAAATCCCACCACCATTCCTAGCCACGTTTCGCCACTAGGCAAAGTCTAAACTTCGCCTGGTGGCGAAACGCGTCAGGTGGTGGTGACACAGAACAAGCACTTTTTATTCAATTTATGTCAATATTATATTTATTGTTTTATTTAAATATTATATCATTGACTCCAGATACTGGCAGGCCTCACAATGCCAACACTTTGTTTTTTGTTTGTTTTTTGATACTTTTTATTATTGTTTTCAATTGAATGAAAGCGTAAACATGGAAATTCGCCAACACCTTGTGTTTGCAGCGGTCTTACCCCTTTTCTGGTGTACATTTAATCTGCTTCCAAATTTGGTGGGTGCCAAACTAGTACATGTAAAAGCTTGGTCTTCGATGACCTTAGATGCAGCTTGGTGCACATTGGTCGATGTCTAGTGGATTTATTGGGTTGTGGCTGTGTTTATCTAAATTTAAGTACCGTAGCCTAAAACAAGATCTAATAGTTCATGTCCTTATATCTCGATTTGCTAAATTTCTTTTAAGATCATACAGGGTCAGATCCTTATTCAGGTCAACAATGGCGAGTCTTACAGGAAAGGTAGCGAATGCATAGCGGTCCAGAATGTTTGGGGGCAGAATCACACTTTCCATATACGTTATGGGCCCTGCACATATCAACAACCATCAAATAAACAAATTGTTTCAGAATTTCAGAATAAATATTTATGCTGTTTTATCTAATCGTTATTGTGGCTTTTAGGTCTGAAGATCGTTGTGATGCAATCATACGCAGCACACATCATGGACTCTTAGAAAAGAGGACCATCAAGGGAGGATTTTGGTCCCAATAGGACAATCTGCCCCTAGGAAAGCGGTCCACGGGCTGTTTCCCATCTCACCTACCACTCTTTCCATCACAAGTTCCACGCGCTGTCAGGGTAGATGGCTAATGACACAATTTAATACCGGGAACCGAGGGCTGGCCGTGTTTGTGGGCTGTAGGAAGTGCCATTTCCATGAATTTATGGAAACGGCATCCGTAGCGTCTCTATATTCCAGGACACGAGAACAATCCCCCGTTTATCCACCAGCAGAGGAAGCCAGCGGCAGATGTTGTTGCCGACGTCGTAACTCACAGCAGTGGTTTAAATGCCTTTAATGTTCTTTTGGGCAGAAATGCCCCTGTGGTCTAGGATAGATTACATACATTATGTATGTGTTTGTTTATTATATATAAAATCTAACGTGATGAGTACCCTGATGTAGGACTTTCTCCCTGATGAGCCGGGTCCGTGAGCAGCTGTTAGATAATAATATAGCGCCACAGTTGCTGACATGTTTTAATTTCTGCTTAATCGTTTGCAATATTCAGATATTACTTTATATAACTCAGTGCACGGGGACGACGTTCGGCAATAAACCCTGTGCTGATGATCCGACTATAGATAATAGCACAAGGTAAAGCGTAGACGGTGCACAAAACGTACACATTCAGCACCCAGTAGAGATAATTACTGCTGAGCTTTCAATTTGTAGCAGATTACTGTCATTTTATATAAAATGCCGGGATATTGCGGACTGTCATGCAATGTGCGTACCTGGGAACTTCCTAAATAAGCTGCCCCTGACACGCGTGGAAAATTAACCCTTTAATAGCAGATCCTGAAGATTGTACGTAGAGACTAGCTAAAAATGTGGCCAAATGGCACTGATATGGGTACTCCTAGAAACCTTGACTAGGCGTCATTAGAAGATACTCTGCAATTTAGTCACCTGCCTTCAAGCAGGGATTTCAACCGTAACATTCTAGTAGCAAAAGCACCAATTGGGAAGGAGTCAGCTACTGACTGTGTGACATCGCCTTGAAACCCTAAGATTGGGGTAAAACCCCTGAGAGCTCCCAGGTATGGGAATGTAGAGTTAATATTTAGCCACCTTTTTATTTTATTAGTAAACATATATATTAAAGCTACCTATAGCTTGTGTTTTTTTTTTTTATTTTCAGCCAATGCTATTCTTTTCTAGACACATGTAACTTAGGTAAAGGATTTTGCTACCTCTGTGTAGGTAATATCTGAGGCAAAAGGTGGCAAAACTAGAATAACAATTATTCTCCTGTCCTGAAGCGTTCTCCCTCCTCTTCATCCCATCCTTACAAAGGCTTCCCCAAATAGGATAAATAAACCAAATGAATGTGATCGGATTATTAAACAAATAATTAAAACATAGAGGTAAAGGTGCTGTTCCACTTAGACAAATATTCACTGTGCTCTATTGCATATTAACCAAATAAACCTTAGCAGATTCGTCCATTTATCTGGTCTCGATGGTAATTTTGAACAAGTTTATTACTTTAAATGCACCAAAACAAAGCAGACTTAGGCGCCTGTTACCTTAGACATATTGAACAGCTTTTCTAGTTTGCCATTACCTGTGGTTATTACAGAAAAATGAAGGGTAGAAATGATATAGTAAGGCTGCGTCATGGAACAGAGGAGGGCATGTCTGGTAATATTTACGGGTAGTGTTCAGGTAAAGCTGATGGTTATATGTCACACGACCCACTCCACGCATCCTGTTATGTTCTAATCCTTATTTGCACAACAAACCTCTGCGGAGAGTTAGGAGTAGCTGGAAATGCGAGTGTCTTCTAATGAATACAGAAGCACTCCCAGCCATAGAAGCGGCCACTCTGACTACGTCATTGAGACATAAACATTATATAGTATGGGGACCCTTTCTTATCATTTCTTCAAGGTTCTCTAGAAAAATGGTTTGAAGCAACCAAACAAAAACCGTGTTTTGGTTTCCATTCAGTAGACCTACATTATGTCTCATCTGCCTAATGGAGAACCTTACTTGAGATAGGTTTCCAATCACATCTGTGCTTTGGCAACCCTCTCATTTTGCAACAGACCTTTTAGATTATCCCCCAAATCCAGCCATCGTTGATTGAACTAGATCACCTCTATGCCTGCAACAGGTCAGCTGGAGAATGATTTATGACCAAATACAACATATCGTCTTCTCCAGATCACATTAAAGTGTCTATTATATGAGATATAATACATCCTCCTCCACCAGAAGCTTTAGCATTCACTATAGAGGTGCTCTACCAGCTTGTTTTGAGCATGTCTTATTGAATGCTTTAAGACATAAATGAACACGGTCCGGCTTAGATATATGTATAAGGCTGTGCTTTCCCTGGATATAAGTCCTAGCCATGTCCTCCTACCCTCGCTCACCACCCTCTCTGCGCGCTCCGCATCTCGTGTGCAGAGGGAGGAAGGTTAGTCACAGACGCCCTGTTGTGATTACAGATGGGTAGAAACTGCATCTTTCCGTCTATTTTTACACCGCATTAATCAGCCTCGTGTAGGTGTACAGGATGCACTCACAGGACGAGGGCCCTGAACACTGAGTAATGGCTCTGCATTTGTCTTTTGTCTTCTTATCATTTTTGCATATGATTCATTTTTTTTGTTTTATGCTTTATGACGTCACTTGTTTGTAAACCCCTTTATTGTCCACAGGCAGTGGTCTCGGATTACCTCATACCTTCTAGACTACTCTCTAAACCGTGTTTTGCAGCACATCATTGGGTTGGTTGCGCATCCCATCGATAGCACTTTTCTAACGAGGATTAAACTGCTCAAGCATATGGTTGCCACTGTTTTTAGGACACAGTACAGCCCTTAACATAATTTGGTTCATGGTTAAAGTATTAAAATTAAAGTTTTTGGATACAATTTCCATGTGTTACACAGACAGGCCTGTCTGTAATATATGTGTCTGTAACACTATGCTCCCTAAAGGCACGAGCCCCATCGCAGCTGTGACCCCTGTAGTTACGCCACTGATAAGAGTCTTGCTGCATTGTCTCGTAGGCAGTCAGAGAGATTATATGGATTCCTCTGAACTTTCAGGGTTTGACCCAGAGTCTCCGGGTTAAGCGTTGATTCCCGGGGTTTCAGGGTCACTCCTCTCTCTCCAGGCAGGTAGAATAGCGATTAGCCATGACTACTCCCCACCCACTTCCCCTCCTACTCAAGTCTGATTGGTGCACGGCTAGCCCCATCTACGCCCCCCTCTTCAGGGATGTCCCCTTACAAAGCCACAAAGCTCTGGGTAGATCTTGCATATGATTATATGGACCATTTAAGTGATAAGGGTCCTTCAGCTTCCTAAAATTTTTCAGACCCCATGAGTTACCCTGAGCTCCCTCCTAAAAGATCTGTCCAGGTCTGATGATCGCTCTTCTGGGTTTTTTTATGCTTCACTTTATTCCCTGTTCGAGGTTCCAAAAACCCGTCACTTGTAATTTGTTGTCCTTGGGAATCCTTTTGCTCACAATAACATGTATAAAAATAATATTTTTATAATGAAATCTGGGAATGTTTCCTCAAACTCTCTTATTTTTGTAGTTCCAGCACGTTTCACACAAAGGACTGTTCTGACTTTGTACTGAAGTATAAAGTATCTTTAAATCGGTGATTCATTTCACATCTGACATCGCTGAAATCTTACTCGATGGTCTCCATAGATATTATTCAGACCCTGTTTTATGGTATATTTCCATATATGTTTCTGTGTCTTTGTGTAAGGTGGGAAATGCTCTCTGAACGTTTATTGTGTACTTGCAGCTTCAACGTGTGAAGCCAGTCAAGGAGAAATCAGGAGATCAGTCTCCGGCCATGGACTCGGCAGTGCAGCTTCTAAGCCGGGATGGTCACACCATATCCCACAACTCAAAGCGGCACTACCATGACGCCTTCGTGTGCATGAACAGAATGCGCCAACGGGGACTCCTGTGTGATATCGTGCTCCATGTGGGGACCAAGGAGATCAAGGGCCATAAAGTGGTGCTGGCATCCTGCAGTCCTTATTTCCATGCCATGTTTACAAGTGAGTCTGTGCCTGCGTCTATTCCTTCCATCACTTGTTAATCAAAGGTATTAATAACAACCGGAATCCAAGAAAACATAATCATACGTCTGAAACCACGGTTCATTTATTTTTGCAGTACAAGTTTTTCTAAAAGAATACTACAGGCTGGAGAATCATTACCAGGCCAGCATTGATGTTGTAGGCAGCTAGGATGATGGCTTCTTAGTATCTCTGCATTTAGGCTTCATAATCTTGGAAACATTTCAACGGCATAGTCCAGTTTGGCTTCATAGCAGAAAGCAAACTTGCTGCAGTGCAGAGTTTATTACAATAGGGATGCACTAAACACCAATGTTACTGCTGCTTACATTGTGGGAGAGTTATAGACTCGTTATAGAATCGTTATAGAATCATTAGTGTATATCTACTATAGAACATGGCTTTGGTATAGGAGATTGGGATAAACGAAGGTAGATTTCTTAAGTAGTTATGTAGTTATGTTCGTGCCAGGTTGATGACCTAGTTCCTTTTTATCAATCAAGGGATATCACCTGTTTCTTTCTATGAAGATAAAATGGTTTGTTCAGCCGATGAGGAACGAAGTCAGAAGCATCATTGGAATTTGAGGGTTAGGGTGTTTAGAAACCACATGTAAAAATAATATTAATAAAACAAATGTGTTATGTACTTAACATGTTTCATAATAAATTATATAAGAAAAGAAGATCAATGGAATCTTATTAATACATGAAACCAAAGCTTTACACCCAACAACATCATTGTCTGACCCTGATCAGTGTCCCAAAGCAGTGAGATAATATACACCCACGGGTGATTAGAGAACTGAGCTCAGTAACGGACAGAATGCTATTTTTAATGACCAAGGACTCGATCTTCAAGGACGTGGTTTTTATTTAGGATTACATCATTCAAACTTATTTACATGCATTTACATTTTTCAAAGCACCATTGGGCGCCACCAATTGGAGACAGCATGTTAAAGCACTTTCTTAAAAGGTTTATATCGCCCTACCCTTTAGGGGCACCTTCTATAGACCCCTGTGGAACACTTATGTGAGCCAGTGAATGGGGTGTATTTGGATGTACGTTATGGCACTATATCAATCTATAAATGATAATAGCTAAATAATGGGCAAACAGGACATAACAAGTAGAACATCATATAACAATTTGGAATAACAGAAACCAAACTTACAATCTAGAAGTGCACTTACAACATATTAAATGTTATTTTTCATCCAAACTGTCTACATTGTGTTGGTATTATACCTATGAGCCATGATGAGATTAGCTCCATAAATGTTTCTCTTGCCTTTTAGATGAGATGAGTGAGAGTCGACAGACTCACGTGACGCTGCACGACATTGACCCACAGGCCCTGGAGCAGCTTGTACAGTATGCGTACACAGCAGAAATTGTGGTGGGAGAGGGCAATGTTCAGGTAGGGGGTACACAGAGTTACGGAAATCAAGTCAACCATTCAGCAGCATGTGAAAGTAAATATATATGAAACTTATATGCAATGAATGAATATTATATTTGCTGCATGGCAAAAGAGTTGATGGATTACTGGCCTTGATTGAGCCTTTTTGCCACTAGGCGAATGTATATGAATTGCATCCTATTGTACTATGTTTTTAGTTAATAATGGCAGGTTTTGTTTATCATTTGATCACGTACTTTCACCTGACAATGGGAGTTATTTGTAAAGCCCTGATTCTCCACAACAACCAACGTAGTGATCCTCTTGACTGGACCATTCGGTTGGTGACTTGCATATGTTGTCCTTGGCCAATATGTATATATTCTTGAGTACATCCAAGGACACATGCTGACACCCACTGCTATCTTTGTGCCAGACGTTGCTTCCCGCTGCCAGCCTGCTGCAGCTGAACGGGGTGAGAGACGCCTGCTGCAAGTTCCTGCTCAGCCAGCTCGACCCATCCAACTGCCTCGGAATCCGCAGTTTTGCCGACACGCATTCTTGCAGTGACCTGCTGAAGTCGGCACACAAGTATGTTTTACAGCACTTTGTAGAGGTGTCCAAGACTGAGGAATTCATGCTGCTGCCACTTAAACAGGTATTGGACAGACCTTTCTTTCAGAACAGTTAGTGGACGCTCTGTTGAACTGCCATGACTTGGTTGGGGATCGTAGACGTTTTAGTTAAGAACTAGAGTGCAACGTGTTATGTTACTAATCTTGTATCCATCATACATTAAACTCATTAAACTGTGAGCGGAGACATTGTCACATACTAAATGTATTAATTAGAACTACTTACAGCTTGAGTTTTATTGTTCTTTAATCAACATATCAGTTTCTTAACCCGTTTCAGAGATGTTTAGTTTAAAAGCTCGCCTCATAGAAGCTGGGGTCTGTGGCAGCCTGTGGCAGAGCCAGCATTATCTCATCTTTAAAGGAAAATAACTCAGGCAGCATACAGCTCGGCTGTATTGTATGGTGTTTTCTCGCTTCCAGTCTCACATCTGCGTCTGTCTTCTCTGTACGTTGCATTGTCTCCTTCTGATTTACCCACATAACTACCATTGCCCTGATCTGAATGTTAAGATCTGGGTGGCGGTGACTTCCTAGCCACTGTGCTTAGATCCAAAAAGCAGGGAAGCCCCCACATGGGCTGCTGCCAGCGTACCCGTGGCGCAAGTGCCCAGTGTGCCAACAACACATCCATTCCCACGCTTTTCTTCTGCGTGTTCTGTAATGAGCGTGTAGTCTATGCTTCGGTCGCTGTGTTATCCTTATGTTTATAGAAGACGTTTCATTATTAAATCAGAGCTTTCTGTGTACCTGTAATCTGCCGTATTGCTTTCATACTCGTTCATATTCCTTTTTTAACCCCGTATTTTCTCGGCCTATTATCTGTGTCTGTTTCATAATGTCCCCCATATTTCACATGTTCGCGTTCTCCTTTGTAAACTGGGTTTCCTTTATATTGAAGGTGCTTTTCAACATTAACGTTGCTCTGTAGCATGTTAAGGAACTAAACTGGATCATTCATTTTATTAATTCATCTGAAGTAGAACAAAAAAAACACAAAGACTTTAAAGAACATGTTTCAGTTTCCATGGAAACAGCCTCTCACTGCCATTTCTGGGAAGGGATTGGGCATAGGACAGAAGCTCTGTTTCTAGTGTGGTCTTTCCACCTTGCTCTTCAGGTGCTGGACCTTATCTCTAGTGACAGTCTCAATGTTCCTTCAGAAGAAGAGGTATACCGGGCTGTGCTGAACTGGGTCAAACATGATGTGGATGCCAGGAGGCAGCATGTCCCCCGGGTGAGATTACTTACCAGTACATTAGAGATCATCACAGAATAGACCGGCTTTAGATAATCCATCCATCGCTTTCTGTTGTCTGCAGCTGATGAAGTGTGTGCGGCTCCCTTTGCTGAGCAGGGATTTCCTCATGAGCAGTGTGGACACCGAACTGCTTGTGCGTCATCACTCGGAGTGTAAAGACCTGCTCATTGAGGCGCTGAAGTACCACCTGATGCCAGAACAACGCGGAGTGCTGAGCAACAGCCGAACCAGGCCGAGGCGCTGCGAGGGAGCCAGCACGGTGCTCTTTGCAGTAGGTAAGGCAAAGTCTGTTTTAGGTGCTGACTGGTTAGGACGCTGGAAGGAAGCAAGAAGTGTTGTCTGGGGAATTGGATATTTGTTATATCAGATGTCTCTTGTGGTCACACCTGGAATAGAAAGCGAAAATAAAAAATAGCAAATAGCTTAAAAAAAAATTAAAAAGTCGTCCCGGGCCCCCTGAGACCTGCATGAATTTTAAGGGATGGGAGAGGGATGTCCTACTGGTCCCAAAAAGGTCCTCTCCTTTTTTTCACTTTTAATTGTTCTTCTTGTGCATTGCATTTTTAGTTTTTGTTTGTTTGTTCAGCTGACATGATGATAAATGGATGAGTGTGGGTCATTGGGGACAGTAACCCTCAGGGCCTTCTCTGATTATCAATTGTTTTGGGTTTTTTTGTTGCTTTGTTTCTCACTTGCAATTCCAATTGTGACCACTGGGTGTGTCTGAAATATAATATATCCATTACATTCCATTTTTAACATTTCTTTATTGTTTCGATGAGCTGTTTACTGCTGTACCAGTAATGTTTTTGGACTTCTGCATTTATAGTATGTTAACGCAGTGGGCTTTGTCTGAGTATCAGGTAGACTGACGGCAGACTATGGTGTCTTATGTATCCTGACATTATCTAATTTGCAGGTGGTGGGAGCCTCTTTGCCATACATGGTGACTGTGAAGCATACGATACACGTACTGACCGCTGGCACATGGTGGCTTCTATGTCTACTAGAAGAGCTCGGGTGGGAGTAGCAGCCATTGGGAACAAGCTATATGCCGTGGGAGGGTAAGATTTAAAAGACTTGACCTTGCTACAGACAAGTCCGGTAGGGAGAGAGAGAGTGACTTTAATATCTTAAGGCTGGAATCAAGCTTAATTCTAATTGGCTTCTTGATTCTTCGTGTTTCTTCGTGTTTTAAGAATCACAGTAATTGACAGATGATGCTCCAGTGAGAAAACACTAAAAACCATACCCCAACCCCATAACAAGTACCGACATATATAAACATGTTTATAGTATCACTGCCTCCAGCTGTCCTCTGTGTTATATATTGTTTCAGATATGATGGCACATCCGATCTTGCCACCGTGGAGTCCTATGACCCAGTTACAAACACATGGCAGCCCGAGGTTTCCATGGGAACACGACGCAGCTGTCTAGGAGTGGCCGTACTCCATGGTCTCCTGTATGCCGCCGGCGGATATGATGGTGCTTCGTGTCTGAACAGGTGCCATGCTCCGTTCACATTATACTAGATTTCATGGGAAAAGAGTCTCCACACAAAGCTAGGAGGTTTGTCATGGTCATAGAACAGGCCTAATCCAGACATATTCAAATCAAGTCAAGCGATGGTGAGCCTTTATGGACAATACAATCTTTGGACTACACTTAAATGCTATCTTCCAATCCAAAATGGCTACATTTGTGGGCTTGAAGATGTTAGCAAATATATAATTATGCCAGCATAAAGAATAATGTGCCCTCACATTTGCTTATTAATCCCACTTTTGGGTGTATTTTTCATATTAAAATGTTTCTATAATTCCAGTGCAGAACGTTATGACCCGCTGACTGGTACTTGGACATCTATAGCTGCCATGAGCACACGACGCAGATATGTTCGAGTAGCAACACTAGGTGAGTACTCCTACAGTATCTATAAGTATCTATATGATCTGCTCCTGCACTGAGGTTACCGCCACCTATACAGTACTTTTTTCCCCTTGTAGATGGAAATCTTTATGCAGTTGGAGGATATGACAGTTCTTCTCACTTGGCCACGGTGGAAAAATATGAACCCCAGGTGAGTCTGCCAATGGTAACTCTGTCATCCCATGGAGGGCTGGATAATGCTATGGTTCGATGTCCAGGAACCTACCAAATATAAGTTACCATTACACATTTGAATCCACTGGGTTTTCAACACCTCATTCTTCTTCCTTTGACAACAGGAGAATTACAAAAACAAGGCAGCTTCCATTTTTGTTTGTCACTAGGTATAGGCCAATAACTAAGCAGAGACAGGGCCGGCAAGCGATTCTTTGCTCTTCTCCCACGGACAGGCTTTTATTTTCACCCAGACCCCAAGGTTTCGTGTACCGAAGCACCTATCCGAGATGCAGTTATATGAAATTATATATTATGATATATTCAGCTTGCCTAGATGTTGTTGGCTGCTGTTACTCCCATTGAATTCAGTAGGAGATCTGCTCCCAATGGGAATGCTACAGAGCATGTGAATTAGTTAAATGAGACAGAAGGTTCATTTTCTAACTTATGTAACTAAAGATTTTTTTATTTAATTTGTGCAATCAGTAAAAAGAATGGGTGCTGGACGTTTCCTTTAATTTTGCGTTAAACTATGTAAGTCTACGTGAAGTATGTGTACTTTTCTGGGGCATCCTGGTAGTAGATGGGTAACATCCCCGTGTAAGCGCCACCGAACTGCAAGTACAGACTTGCCTTTATGGTGATCTTCACTGCTCCCTGTCCTCTTTTTTTATGCAATCGGGTCTTCGCACTTTTTTGCTTGTTGTTTTTCTTTAGGAAAATCAGATTAAATGTACGCATTGTGGTGCAGAAAAACTTAGTAAGTTTAATATAAAAGGGAAAAAATGCAAATGATGTAATGGTAATACAAGTCTGTGGGGGCAGGTGACAAGAAAATTGCTTCCTTTATGTATGTCCTTATAATACATTTCTATCACTTATAAGTACAATTATAAAGTTGCTCTTTTAGCTTATTTTATGTATCTGTAGTTGTGCTCGTTTTTATTTTATTTTGGCTACCTGCCGTTATTTACCAATATGAATACTGGACACAAACTGGGAGTGAGTTGTATATTGTATAGTTATATAGTCCTCTCTGCCATCATGGATGAAAACTCCCATAAATCTCAGCCAGAAAGGCTATTGTAGCATGGGCGCTGCCCTGCCTGTGGCCAGGATAAAATATACCATTATATCCCAGTGGCCGTACTTACACTGTGAGTGCTGAATATCCTCTTTGGAAGCAGAGCTGTGAAT
Organism: Spea multiplicata; assembly: GCA_009364415.1. NCBI lineage: Eukaryota > Metazoa > Chordata > Amphibia > Anura > Pelobatidae > Spea > Spea multiplicata. The sequence continues at coordinate 112,071 of VKOC01001275.1, read as the reverse complement.
CGCTGCTTTGAATCTCTTCATTAAAACATAGAATGTTCTTCATCTTCTTTTTATAATGCAATAAAATATTCATATTGACCATGTATAATGTTATGTAAATCCATTGCTGGTTATTTATGCCTCGATATAAAATACAGGCATTTTTTTCTTCATTTATACCAAGACCAACTCACACCTGGAATTATATCACATGAATATTCTATTCTATTATTGACTGTGATTGCTATTCACTGGGCAACCAGCAGGGGGAGACCTTTTCACTTTATTGCACCCATGCTTATTGCCAATCGCTTATTCTCTTTGATCACGTGATCTCGGGTTTTAAAACGGTCAACAAAGACCACCGTTCTATCGTTTTCTAAACATTCCCTTTATAAGTTATGTGGTTAAACTTACCGAAACCGTCATGGCAAATACAGTATATTGTTACGATTATTGGTGGGTTTTTGTTGAGCTCATACTTTACCAGAAACGAGGCTGAGGCCATACTTGCTTGTGTAGTAATATGATAGATTTCCAGGTTTACAATTGGTATCAAACATCAACATTACTTCTATGTAAATTACACTAGAATATAAAAGACGGTGAGAGGGGGGAATCTTCGTTGATGTGTTAGAGGAATTCTGCACACTAGTCTGGCTGTGTCCTTTTTGGTTTGGGGGAGGTAGATGCAGGTAATCGGGTGTTTGCAACTTGTACCTGGACACCCATTCTGAAGATCAAGGAGTCATGATCTGGATGTTGCTGTAATGTGGGGAGGACTGAGTCTGTAATGGTGCGGTTGGTCGTAGGGCGAGTTAATTGTTGCACACATTGATATTTACAAACATCTCAACTTCTGGGTCTGGTTCAGCCAAGGCTTTCCCCACCCTGCTCTATATAGGTGCCGGGAGGGTATGAAGCCTGGGTTAGGTGGGCTAGCAGATCACATGGGTGTTGCCAGCTTATTACATCATGAAGCAACAGGAAGTGGATGATGCTATTGTGTATGACTAGGTGTTTCTTCCCCTACCTATATAATAAAGACATGGCTCATAGGCTCGGCTGTCGGGTATGATAACACAATCATTTGGGACATTCCTTGATTATTGGCCAATTCTGTTTGTTACTATGACCTTTTTTAATCCCTTTTCTATATGTTGTCAATTGAGTTTTATGGAGACGAGATGGATTTTATGAAACCAAAAGTAAACATTGTCGGGGTTTGCATGGCTAGGTCAAGAAAAATAATGATAGGCCAAGATAAATAACACATACACGTATGCAGGCGGAAAGATTAATGACACGTTCGTCCTGCATAAAATATATAGTACTTTATATAATGTACATACGGAAATTCATAGTAAATAATACATTGTATTTTCTTAAATTCATATATTGTATCTGTTTTTTTTTGTTTACATTTGTTTAAGTGCCTGCGTGAGATTTCCTTGCTTTTAGTTGTGTATTTTTACATACCCCGCTGTTACGTTATCTGCTCCTCCGACTTACTGATTTGATTTTGAGCGCGACACCTCCTTCACGTGGAAACATTCCTGCTGACGTCCAGGCCGCTATCTGCCGAAAAAAGCACATGCTATTTTAATTTCTGTCATGGAGTGGAAACTGGCGTATCTATATTTGAGGATTTTGGAAGACGGTGTTTCATATGTGGGTGGTGTCCTTGTAAGACATTTTCTTGGTACGATTGTAATTAGGCACAGGAGAGGGAATAAAACTGTCCAGGATCCCATAATAGACATATCTAGCTAAACTCTGAGCAGGGTTGTTAAACCGACGGTAAAAATTGGAGGCAGCCCACCATATACTATTTCATTTCCCATATACATACTGTATATATGATTATTACTTCTAAAAGGTAGACCGTGTAAAAGAAGCGCATACAGAATATGATCTGTATACGCTACATCAATGATCCCAACTCCGTGGGACGAGACAGAGCCATTTGATACGGAGCCCAATCCAGGGCCGTGTGTGCACATCAGGACATGGTGTAAGTAGCAGTCTGTTTAACTTTTAACGTTATTCATCTAGTTGGCTCAGCTATTCTTTTTTATTTGTGTTTTAAGATAAATACATGGACTCCAATCGCCAATATGCTTAGCCGGAGGAGCAGCGCTGGAGTGGCTGTCCTGGAGGGAATGCTGTATGTAGCAGGAGGGAACGATGGAACGAGCTGCCTGAATTCAGTGGAGAGATATAATCCTAAAGCAAACACATGGGAGAGCGTGGCCCCAATGAATATTAGAAGGTAAGGCGTATGGGCTTACAGGTTATAGATGGTTCATTCTCATTCTCTGAACCTGCCTGGTCCAAGAGACCATTTCTTAGCCAAAAATAAAATGGATTTCTGTGCTTTAAAGGGTACCTGAAATGCAGTAATAGTCCTGGAAATAGCTACTCCACACCTAATTCATAATATATTGTAGTATTTATATAGATCAAAAACAGTCCTCAAAGTATAACTAAAATGTTCACCTTCAATAACTATACCTATCAGCTATCTATCCATCTACCTGTCTTATTCCATTATTATTTAGGACATGAAAATACACATTTACTTAACCAGCTTTACAATTAAATGAGGTTTTGTAGAACCACAAAGGTTTATATTTTTTTTTTTAGGTTTCTCCAGGGTTTCATTTTACATCAAAGAAGGACCAATCTGGCCATAGAGGCCTCCTTTATTTACATTAAAGGATTCCCCAGCCTCATTTACATCAGATAACCCCAAGCTGGGAGACCTGGTCTTGCACTGAGAATATGTCGTTTCTGGCCCCCTGCTGTATACCCTCGGGAGGTTGTGTAATGAGGACTAATCTTGTTTAAATTTAAAGCCCGCTGTAGAATCTCACAGCAGTTTAGCGACTCGGAGCTATGATTATTTTCATCCGACGGCCTCTTGTCATACACGCTCTGTTTTATCACTATTGTTACTCCTTGGAAGCCTCTGGCTGCTAAGGTTATGAAAAGACTCGTCCCACGTTAATGCCTGACCCTGCAAAAGTCTGTGTTATACAGTTCTATCCACTAAATAAACTAATATCATTATGTTTGCAGATTTAAATAGGCTATATATGTACATATTCCAAACCCACCCTATGTGCGTAATGTGGGGATCTGTATGATTCCCCCACCCATGAAGTTATCTCTTCTGCTGTTAAGTTGCTGATTGCTGTTGATTGATTCAGGCAGCCTTTATATCGGTGGGAGGAGAAGAATGGAGAAATATTGAGGACAGAAAATAGCTATGCCTCCTCTTGCCACCGATCTCAGCTTTCTTGTGATTCAACCATTTCTCACTTAATATCTCCAAAATTATTACGCTCAATGAGAAACAAAAAGGTACTTCCATTAGATATGTTATATCATTAGAATTCTGATGTGCTAAAGACTGTTCGAGTTACACGTCCCAAGGCCAGGAGGAAAGATCTGGGCTTGTGAAGTTACGCTGTCTATAATGGTTCTCCTAGCTGGATGGTTGATAAAGGGAATGTGTAATGTCACAAGCGGAACAGAGCCCATATGTATGGGATAATGAATCCACTTATGGTGTGCTTTTCTAATCTTAACAATAATAACTCATACATACATGTATATAAAACAAATGTACTGTCTTCTTAGACATCCATGCCTTATCCAATTAAACTGTATTATATCATGAAGCCTTAATGCCCAGTTATGGATATCCTAATTTTGCTAACTGAAAAAACGATACAGATTTAGTGAATCGATTCCTGCCACGTTCAATGTGTTGGTTTCCATGCCAGAGAAAGGTGTGTGCTTTAAAGATCCTTTCTTATTTCTGCAGGAGCACTCACGACCTGGTAGCAATGGATGGCTGGCTGTATGCCGTGGGGGGGAATGACGGCAGCTCCAGTTTGAATTCTATCGAGAAGTATAACCCACGCACCAATAAGTGGGTGGCAGCCTCGTGCATGTTTACCCGGAGGAGCAGTGTAGGGGTGGCAGTGCTCGAACTCCTCAACTTTCCTCCGCCATCCTCTCCTACCTTGTCTGTCTCGTCTACCAGCCTCTGACAAAGAACCCACTTCTGCTTCTCTAGGAGGGACCTGCGTTGTCTACCAGAGCTGAAGACTGGGAGACGTTGGAGAAGATATGTGGTTCTGCAATTTTAAGGGGTTCCTCCTTAGTATGCCCCGTTTGTCCGTGTTACCTTTTCACTGATGGAACAGCCTATGTTGGTGGCAAAGATTCCTCTTTGCCACCTGAAGACACTTCAGCAAGTGGAAAACAGGAGAGTGGATTTGCCTAGAGAAAGTATCCGCTGTTCCTGTCGCTTTCTGCGAGTGATTGCATTAAGGAAGAAGACAATCGTAGATCTAATGCATTACGCAGGTCTCTTGAGCAGGAAAGGGGTCTAACTAACCCCATATGTACCCATCTTCCATTTCTCTATCCATGTACACAATAATAATGATGAAGAACTGCCTTCTACCTGCGTTTTGGGTGTGATGGAATCTGGCTCGTGGTCTGTGAGAGGCATGTACTGTTGGGATATAGAGGAAGTTCTAACTCCGCAAAACCATTGTGTAATCTGCGAGTGGCAGTGTGCCTGGTCCTCTCCGTGTGCCGATGAGCATTACTGGCGATGAAGGAGTTTTATGGCGCTGATACATGATATAGAACTTGGACTTATACTTAATGTGTAAAGTAATCCAACCCTTGGACAGACCTCCATCTTCTTCCACTGGGTGCTGTTCATTTTAATATTATTTATATGTTTTTGTTTTGCGTTCTTTATGTTGCTATCCTCCCACCTCGCTACCTGAATCAGCTATGGCACAATTTGCACATAACATTACATTCAAGTGCTTGTGATGAATACTGAGGTCTAAGGTGTTCTTGGAAACGGCTCTCGTCATAGCGTACCTACAGTATTATAAGTGGAAAGCAATGCGCTCCTGGGTGATCTTTCTGGCACTAAGATCTTTTGTGTCTTTTTGTTTAATGTGAAACTAACCTCAGTCATATTTTGCAATAAGCACATATATACGGTATATCTATATGCATCTTCATCATATTTATTTTCTACTGCAGTGTGCATATTTCTGATGTTCATTCACTTAACATTTTCTGTGCATGATGATAATCTTGGTCAATAGTCCATATATTTTGGGGTTTCTCATGTTCCTTGATGACCTTTTGATTTTTCTTCTGCATGTTCTGTGTCCCGACAGAGTTGTTTAAGCCGCATACTGGCGTTATTGTCTTAACCCTTATGCTTTTTCCTCTGCGTATATTTTTTACCTGTAGTATACATACTGGACATGAAGCAGCATGGCTTCCCACAGCGCGCCGCTTAACGATTGTTCACTCTCTGTTTGCCTCTCGTATCTCAAAGATCTTTCAACATCAACTGTAGATCACTGAACCGGAATAACACATCCAACGCAGCACATGGACAATGTTGCTGTCCTGAATTCAGACAGCAAGGTGTTAATGCGTTCGTCCTCATTTTAAACATGCATAGTAAGGGAAATCTGTAGTCTGCCTGTTGCCGGACGGTTATTTAAACTGGTAACGCTGGAAACACGAATGCCTTATAATTTCGCCCCGCGCTACAAATGAAAGGAATGTTCTATTTTATTGTGTAATTTGTGTATTTATATATAAAATATATTTACTATGACAGTTAAGATCACCTCTCGATGTACTATCATGGTAAATACATACCTTATTAAGAAATGTAATGGTGTGATTTATTAACAAAGCCACTTATGATAACTTTGGCCTGTAAATCTGCGCATCGATGTTTAGGACTGGAATAGAATACAGAGGCAGCTGTATGACAGTAAAGATATAAGGGGTGTCTGATCATCCTCAGACTGGCCATGATTTGTGTTTGGACATCTTAGTGGTCATAAATAACAAAAATGAGTTGCCCACGCCATTATGTGAATGCCTCTTGGCCAACGAATACAGGAATTACGATAATTGGTATAGCTGGTGGAAGATGTCCCGCTTAACACACGTTATTACAGAATAGAACTGCAGTACTTGCTGCTCATCTCTTTAGGAGGAACATTGTTACAAATAACTATTGGATTGGAAAACCGGCTAAAACAAGTTGAGTTGTAATTTCTGCGGTTTATCAATAAACCTTAAATGTGTGGCTTTGGAACATGCTGGGAGCCTCACAGAGGCCGTCAAGATGTGACTGTACATTTATTTTTGTGGGTTTTATTAAACCACAAAGCTAAGGATCAGTTTAGAGAACAGATAAGGATATCTTACAGTAAAAACAAATGTAAAGCTAAAATATAATTTAAAATTGAAGACCGTGGTGTCTAATCACTAAGCAAGCCAAGTCTGGTTACTGATGACCTTGGCGTTCATGGAGCCGCATGTGTATCCACTAAGCTTAGTTTGACAGCCAACTCAAACACGTATCACGTGGGACGTAACTCGGTGGATCGGGTAAGTATGATAAATCTCCAATTCAACAAACTGATTGGACTCTTCAAGAGCAGATGAATTGAGATAATTAGCTAAACTCTTATCGACTCAACCACCCTGACAAAGTTGCCCCCAACGCTAATCGCCAGCTGTTCTTCAGTACAACTTGAAATGTTAAGCTTGACGGAAACCTGATACGTGGAGGATAGACATGTTGATGTTCAAGTTGGTTTTGTTTTGTCTTGTGCTGTCTTAAGTCAATAAAGTTACATCTGTAACTCATCTGGCAACTTGGGTTTTTGTCAATACAGTTACCACCATAACGGCCAATGTCTGAAGTAATGTTGTGGCTGATTGTATGAGAGGGACAGACCCTGTTCATGGTGGGAAGAGAGTTGGCGGGCCGTGTAAGCTACACTATTGAGGTGCGCATGTGCTGACGTTCTGTACAGTCCTGTCAGTGCAGATTCTGAAAGAACATGGAGACTACCATTGTGAGCAGGTATTGCTTTTTCTTGTAAAAATTTAATAAGCATTTTTTAATGAATTTGCTGGGGTCCCACATCTCACCGTCAGCCACTTTCTGACGATTTCTTCTTTCCCCTTCTTTCGTTTTGCTCCCTTTCTTCTGTATTTCTTTCCTATTATTATTTGTTTTATATTCCGCCATCATATTCCGTAGCACTGTATAACGTGTAGCCAGGACATAACAAGTATATAATGTAACAATTTGACTTACATGAGTAACAGGTGAGGAGGGCCCTGCTCAGTCAAGCTTACAATCTTTTCTCACCTTTCCATGATGTTTCTATTTTCTGTACTCCTTTCTTTGATGTTTTTTTCTCTTCCTTTTTCACTCATGTCTTCTCTTTCTCTTCTCTCTCATTTCTCCTTTTCTTTTCTCTCTTTACTCTCTCCTCTTTCCTTGTTTGCATCTCCTGTCGTGTCTCACTTGTCCTTGTTGTTTCCCCTCTACTTTCTATAAACTAAGCCAAACGTTTTATCTATCAAGTGAAACTATCCCCATGGTCACAACCCTGAACCCCCCCCCAACCCCCAGGCTCAACTTCTCAAAGAGTGCCCAGGCAACAGCACAGCAAAAGATGACAAACCTACCCCCGTTGCTTTTATCATCAGGAAATTGTCACTCACGATTGTCTAGTAAATTGCCACATTAGTCATGTTTAGTCACGGATCTTTCAGTAATTATTTTGATTCTAAAGTCCAACTTCAGTTTTCAAACCCATTCTCTGGAGGATCTACTTATGATCAGATACTTGCATTGCAGACTAAGTATAAGAAGAGTGTCCATAATAATATTAACCTATTGTAGATATAACTGCCTAGTAAGGTAACCATTTGCCGGTGACAACTATAGAATATATCATCTGCAAGTATCTTTTAGAGGAACGAGGATACAAATCCCCCCCCTTACAGGTTTGATTGGTTGATGTTTGAGTAGATGTTTGGAAGTTGGTCAACATACTTTGATGTTCACGCTCTCCATCCATAATCCAGTTACTGTATGGACTTCATCCTCCCTGAAAATCGTATAGGTTCTTTAGTACTACATCCCTATTCTACATGGTATATCGCCATCAGCAATATTAAACGTCAGTGCTATGCAACTTTCTTTAAGCCAGCTTTCCTAGGAACTTCACAGAATGGAATCTCCCTCACTACCGATCTCCCCTCTTCTTCTCCTTATAAGAGCTAGTATGTGGTGGTGGTCAGATAAGAGGTGGAGGTTGGAAGGCTATACCATGCATCCACTACGCTCTCATTAAAGTAATGTTTCCTGATATTACTTTAAGCCTTTGCCCCTCTAGTTTAAGAGTATGTCTTCTTATGTTCGAGGTATGGCTGAACAGAACTGACCAAACAGCAGTTCTGGGTGCGATTCAAGGTTCTTGTAGTATACACAGATTCAAAGCACTCATACTATGCAGTCCCTAGGCCTTTCTTCCTTTGTAACATCCTACGCTAGGGTTGCTTTTTTTGACCATCGATCATGCAGGTGCCCCGAGGAGTAACCACACAATGACCACTGCTCTCACGCTCTGAGCCCGGCGCTCGCTAAACTGAGACAATAAATGCCTTCATAGCCCATGCTAAAAACTACAGCCCTTTTATAGCCCCTATATAGCCCCCTATATAGCCCCTTATAGCTCCATACACTATATTCATAAAATGTTCCCTTTATCAATATACCCCAATATTTTACGCGTATATTAAAGCCCCCCTAACAAGGGATTTCAGGGTCATCGGTCCTCATATTACTATTTTATCTCCTGGAAGGTCGTGAAACACATCCCGACCCGATCGTACAGAACTCTGGAATGTGACGCTCACCCGCGGACACCCTGAGAGCTTGGACATATCTTTATTTTATCCTTCTAAGGAATGATGGGTCAGCATGTTTTCCACCATTTAATAATAAACCACCTCTCTTGCTTGAGTGATTTATATGAGATGTTTCAACCCTGAATTCCCAGCACCCTGTTGTCTCCTTTAACACATGTATTGTTACGGGGCCAAAAACCACAGAAAGCAATAAAAATCCGCCGAAGGATTTGGATGCGATATACGGTATTTTCTATGAAGACGTGGATACGGGGTGGGTCACTCTCCTGTGTGTTTGCTTTGACTGCGTACACTGTCCCTTCTCTGCTGTGTGGTGGATGAAGCGGTGCACACAGGAATTCTAGTAAATTCTGTAATGTCAGCACACACATTATTGAATGCCGGACCACACCTTCCGTGACCTGCCAGCCACACATTCTAAATGAATCACTGCGTACTTAACCATCGCGCACCCGGCTCGCTCTTAAACTGGAAGAAAAAAATCGTTTCCTAGAATTTGACGGCAAATAAGAACCGCTCGGCCCGCCTGGTCTACCCGTTTTTCAGTAATTTCAATGTAACAATTCTTCAGTTTCTTTGATACAACTCAGAGTGAGCTGTATGCTAGATGTACAGGATCATGATCATAAGGCAGGGAAGGGAACATATAGAAATCTTCGCGGGATGCATGTAGATTGGGGAGTGACTTCATGCCGACCCCAGGCGCACACATGGTGCACATTGCGTTACACACAGATACACATTCACTGCGGGTTAATCCGATTCAGTGCACACAGAGGGGACAGTGGGGTTTTGTATAAAAAAAAAGTAATTCTAATGCACATTCTGCAAAAGTGGATTTATCACCATAGCAACCAATGGAATAATCCATTTAGACTATGGCGATAAATCCACATTTCAAACTGTGCGCTGGAATAACCCAGTATGTTTAAGCCTGACCGTTGAGTTCTATCCTGGCGCATATCCCAATCCATCCGGTGTTAGAATAAGTAAGTGTGAGATCCTTCTGGACTTGAATCATCGTTATCTTTCCCTTTACCCATCATCACCATAGACCTGCCATTTATACGTCATCTGGTCATTCCCTTCAATTAATCGTCCCCTCTTTGCTTATTACCCCCGTCCCCAAATAATAATAAAACCCAGTAATGACTTGATTTCCTATGTATAATATCCAGAACAACATGGGTGTAAAATACTTTACACGCATGCTTTGAGTGTAATTGCAACTCTAACCTTACATGCATTCGATTTAAAGGAAGTTCTACTTTACTGAGAGGGCGGTCGATAAGTGGAACAGCCTCCCAGCAGAAGTGGTAGAGGCTAATACGGTGATGGAATTTAAACATGCATGGGGGAGGACATTAAGGTCCAAGTCTCTACATCAGGTGAAATGGGCAGACTAGGTGGGCCGAACGGTTCTTTTCTGCCGTCAGATTCTATGTTTCTATTCTGATGAGCGTTAAAGTTCAACAACAGCCCAAAACTCGCTGCCAGATACGGTTTCCTCTCCGCAAACAGCAGGAGACAGTAGGTTTAGTCATTAATAAAAAAAACCTAGAGAGCTTTGCCTTCCCCCCATCGCTCTTGGCCACCGTCCTCTCCCCCACTTGGCTCTTCCACCTGCTTCTGTCCATCCGACGGTCTGTTTGGCTGCTTCTGCCTGCAGTCGGGGAAGCGGACGGCGGCGGCGGAGAGAGTGACTTCACTTCTATGAAAGTGCGAGGCACGTATCTGTATGCGTAGAAACTCGTGCACTAGTACAATACCCCCCCCCAAAAAAGCACATTTAATCCCTTCTCTGCCAGAGGGAGCTGAAATTCACCGGCAAACCCCGGGGTGGAACAGACTGGTTTCACTGAGTGATGTCATTAATCTTACTCAGTATTTTCTGGGAATCTCTTCTATTAGCCAAGCATTGAGAAACATAACATGAACAGGCCTATCCCAGGCATAGGTGTAGGTCAGTATATAGAAGGGGGGGAGAGGATAAACACTCTCATCTCAAAAAGGTAAATAGCAATCCTGTTCTGCAGCTATGAGAACGAGTCGCGCAGGCGCAAAATCACTGCTATGAAAACTGAGCTATGATGAGCCTCATGATCACAAGCATTTCCAGGGTAGGTCACGTAGGGACAGCTTCATCTCTACACCGAGAGGGAGACATTACGCTAAATCCATTTTAAGTGTTAAGACTCGTAATCATTAACAGGCCCTCCTAAACCATGGTTTGCGGAATATTGATAATTAACCAATTTAGTAGCCTCCGATCAATGCGTGTCAATACTAAACAGCATTAGCAGGGCCTACTTTAAAAGGGCAATTACCTGTTTAAACGGCTGAATAATGCACCCTATATCATATCTAATCCCGTGTCAATTAGTCACCGGCACCGCTATGGCAAATGCACCACGGGGTCTCGCATTGATATAGAATATAGAACATTTATTATCAAACGGGGTAAAATGTAAGAACCTGCGGCACGGAGGACACACAAGCCGCTGGTCCACATGGTCCCCTTATGATGGTGGCTTGGCCACTTATGTCTTTTAACAGCTTAGACGAGAGCGTTATATATTAGCGGGTTACATACTGCCGGCTTATTCTTCACAGGGAGCGAAACTGACACCTTGTATGTATCAGTTATAATAAACGTACACAACAGCGAGCGGCGAGTTCACAAATACACTGTAATATGATCAGAGATACAGCTGTTTATTGACCCCCTCGGGGGGGGGGGGACAAATGGGAACGGTGCCCCTCTACCGTCTGCCAGTGCCAGTATTCTGAGCTACCCCACACTTAGAGATTGCACAACAGAATATATTAAACTTTTAATTTAGTTATTATTATTGTTTTTAATTTTCAGAATGATCGTTGTTTTTTGTGGACATTAATAAGAAAAGTTCAATTTGCTGGGGAATAAAGAGACCTGGACTCACCTACAGGCACACGTGAACAGATATGTATGCCACTTAGTGAATAATGCCTGGTAGTTATTGAGAAAGGCTTGGGGGTCCCGCTATTCGCCAACAATAATACAAGGGTCTAGGTATAATAATTTGGATTGTCGAAACATATATTGGTTCTGTTAAGGTTATCTGTGTGTTTATTTGGTGTCTACGGCACTTGGCTAAATGACAGCCCACCCAGGAATGTATTCGTTTCCATTCCGTTTCCGAGACACCTGTACGACATCTGATAGTTCAATGCTATCATGTTCTGTGTCCCCAGGCTCTGTCTGAGCGATCCGTCTTCAGGTACAATAGTCGCCGTGCCTAAGAAAAGTGACTGGGAGGATTGTTTAAAAATATCGCTGGGGTGTCCGGCGGGGTCTCGCTCACAGGACAGGGCTGTACCCAAATTAAGTGAATGGAAAGAATGTGACCCGATCCCATCCGTGAACCGGTTCTGATGTCCCGGACTCGGTTAATGAGAAGAAGCAGTGTCCACACCTCCTGTCCATGTGGCGGGCCACGCTGGCTACTGTGTTATTTAGAGGGCTTATCGCGTCCTCTGCTTCTGATGTTCATCTTCATGAAACATACGAGTCAAAATTCCACTTATAGCTGCAGCACCATTCAGCTTATTCACTAAGAGCCATGAGAACGTTAGATCGGCCACAGATGGAGAGGGACGACTCTTGGATCCCCTGACGCCAAAACCATTTGAATGGTCTAACCAAGTGAGAATGAACGTTGCCGGCCCGGCTTCTTCATTGCCAATAACTTATAAGCCCATTTCTGCTGTTTTATACAGGACAGCCTTCTCTACTACAACGCTGGAGTAACACCGGCCCTGGGCGCTCCTTCTCTTAAGCAGTCAAGCCTGGAAAAAGTTACCAGCGGACATGTTATGAAACACGCACGGTTAAGGCGACATTGACCCCCTATTGATTCTATGTAAACTGCTGAACGTGGTTTATATTACAAGGCCTTTCTTAACCTCTTCAATGCTGGACTGTTTATAGAGAGAAAGCTAGTCCCATCCAAGATTTAGGTGTTTTAAATATTGTACATGATAAGATGTTTAATGGTCCAGAAGCTTATAACTTTTTAATGAACACACGGACCTGTGAAGGCCTTCGCTGCACACATCCAAGCTTCATCGTGGTTTAGGATTTCGTCAGAAGCTATAAATATGTTAACGAAACCCAGACTAATAAGTAGCTTTGGTGCGGAGGGTCTATTTAGAGTGTTGTGGGCCTCGGGATACACAAGGAGACATCTGCCTGAATCGTGGAGATGCCAGGCAATGGTGTATTCATCCTAGGTAGCCAGGTCAGAAGCCTCCGAGCCGCTTTACTAGGGGCAAACCCTCTTCGGGACTCCAATCCCTCCGTCCCTCTCGCCTCTCCTGATATTCCTCGTTGGAGCCCAGAGTGTTTGCTCTACAACTGAAAAGTCACAATAATGTTTAGATAATGTTACCTAAAAGGCTAGAGGGGACAACAAGTATCTTTGCTTTACTTGCCATTTGGGGTACAACTGGCCAGACACTTTCTACATAGCATTAAAGGCAAACAATGTGAAGGTCAGATGAAAACCACCACCATGATGTCCTCTCCCAAAGCTTTGCTCCAGCATCTCCGTGCTTATTAGGGAAAACAGGGCTGAAACAGATTTATTCCTGTGACGTTCCTTTGGCTGTTTGTTTTGATCCAATTCAGTAGCTCAGTTCGACGGCAATGAAACAAAGAGAAACTCTGCTAAGGGCCGACGTGTATCCGAAGAATGGGGCAATTCATGAAACTTTTCTGTAGGTTTGCGATGGGGCAGCTGGCATCCACATGCCTCCTTACTCTAAAGAGCCCTAGGCACATAATGCGAGTGGCCTGATGGGGAGCGGGGCTCTGAGTGAGATCATTGTATGTGATTTGTTACATTAATTCTCCCTTAAAATATGACGTCTATAGATGAAAAATACATATTCTGGGTCTTCACAAGAGTCTTCTGCTAGAGGTGAGGAACCAGCATAACGAGGGGGCACAGTTGGGGAGCGTCCGGCGTCCCAAAGGGTTCAGGAGCTTCACACCTGATGTTCTCCGTGAGCCTCTGAACATATGGATTTAATTTAATGCCCGCTGACGCTCTTTTACGTGTAGAGACATGTCCTCGTATTGTCCTTCATTTGCCCTTTCCTTTGCTTTTGAAGCGATTTGGGTTTCTCACCTTTTGTTTCTTTGATAAGGATATCAGCTTCATTTGGGAAATACTGGGACATAAAGAGGTGGTCAGATTAAATTAACAAAAAGGCAATTAACAAGCATTTATCACGCGTCGCATAAATACAAGCATTCGGTGACTCACAACAACATTTCAAAAAGTATAATAATGGAGATTTTTATTTTTAATTTAGAACCTTGTGCTTGTTTAAAGAAAAATACATCAATCTACAGTAAAAATACATAAATCTCCTAATGCAGTGACACCACCCGTGTATATATATAAGGCTATTGTATGTATATAGACACATCTGTTTAACCAATTATGCACCGAGCAACTGTAAATAACATGGAGTGGAAGACATCTGGTTTTCTACTGTTTTCTTTACTGCACAAATGGTTGATAGCAGGCAAAACCACCATCCTAACCCTCTATCTATCATCTATCTATCTATCTATCTATCTATCTATCTATCTATCTATCTATCTATCATCTATCTATCTATCATCTATCTATCTATCTATCATCTATCTATCGTATCTATCTATCTATCTATCTCATCTATCTATCTATCTATCTATCTATCATCTATCTATCTATCTATCTATCTATCTATCTAATCTATCTATCTATCATCTATCTATCTATCTATCTATCTATCTATCTATCTATCTGTCTGTCTGTCTGTCTGTCTGTCTGTCTATCTATCTATCTATCACTATATGAATATGAATGCGCTCTGACAGCAGCCCGGGTCCCTTCTGTTGGCGGCTGTGATCGAACTCTCGGATAAGGCGGTCACACAGAGTTTCCCAGGTAAGTGGATCCGCCCCGTGACGTAAGCGCCGCCCCACCCCTCCCCGCCCCAACACACATTGCACCAGGCAGCGAGTGTCCCCGGGGAGACACCCACTCAGGGGCAGCCCGGTGGGCGGGAGGTGAGCTGCGGGAGGCTCGGCACACACGGCTCAGTCTCACTCAGGACTTGGAGAGCTCACCATGGGGAACTGTGTCCCGCAACCGGCCCGCCAGCTCCGGTACTCCTTCAGGAAGAGCTCGCTACAGGGCAAGGAGTAAGTATCGGCTCGCGTAAAGTCCCGCTCCTCACACCCTGCCTCCCTCCACCGTTTCTCATTTAACAGTTTATACAGAGATAGGAGCTGCAGTTATTCCTCCCCACTCGCTTTATAAATGCAAGAGAGAATCACCGAAACTTCTGCTTAGATTATGTGTCACCTATACACCGCATGCGAGAGTTACAGCTACTATTAATATATATAGGTAGCTGTTTATGTATATATACCGGTATATATGTAGCTGTTTAGGTGTATATATATCTATATAGGTAGCTGTTTATGTGTATATATATGTATACCGGTATGTATATAGTTAATTAAGGCATGAGATACTTTGCTGGCGGATGAGTTTTACTTTTTTGTTATTTGTTTTTGTATTTTTGGGTGTGTTTCAGGCTAAACTGCTCATCTAGTTTATATTATAGACAGGAGGCCCAGGTCTTGCTGTTTTTAAGGGGGGGGGGGTAACATGATTCACTGAGGAGCACCCGTCTGCTGCAGAACCTCTTGTGTAACGCCTGTAGTAAAAGTGATTGACAGATCACTCTAACAAGTGTTTTTTTTTTTTTTTTTTTTTTTTTTTGCCAAAATGTCACTCAGTTTGCGTAAAAACGTACATTTGGCCCCCGTTAGTGGGTTTGTTGTGGCTCAGTGTGATTTTGCGGGTGATGTCATTGGATCTGGTAACTTTTTAGAAAAGAATTTATTTATAAAACAATGAATGTTTTGTTTATATAAATTTGTATTCGTTATAGAATGAGATGATACATTGTATTCGCGTTCAATCATCTCGGTGCTAATGTGTCGGACAGCTTTGTACGTACTTTGTATGATCTGATGTGAATCACATGGGGGGGGGTCAAAGAGATCAATTATAAGGTGGGGGGGTGATTTAACCTGTGTAAATAATTTAATGTATAAGAATGTATATTCCTTTGGATTAAAATCTGCATCTCGAAAGCCTGGAGATAAATACTGATATGGAGATTTAAGAAAAGCAAACTTTGCTCCATACATCCTCACTCCTCTCGCAATCAAAGGGTTAATGGAGATAATGTATTTATCATGCCAAAAGTCTGTAATTAGGCTTCATGTGGATTTGAATACTGGGACAATTAAAACCCTGGGGGCTACTCCCCCCCCCCCACCATGAGAATGTGGCAGCCTTGCTTTAATTGTGTTAAAATATGCCGGTATAAAGCAATCGCTCGGAGCTGGGATCGGGTAAAGGATTTAGGAGAAAAGCCAACAGATCCCACCAATAGTAGGGACTCCGTGCCGGCTCCCGATCCCATTCGGACCTTAAGTTTAGAAGAATTGGGTGTAAGAGCTGGGAATGGTATACTTTCTGGGTATACTTTTTGGCATTTTATTTAAAAATAAATAATATAATTAAAAAAAAAAATGTAAAATAACATTTTCCTGACCAAAAGAGGTCTTGTGCCAATGATTTAAATAAAGATGATTTAATATCTCCTCCTGGCTGTTTTTACAGATTTGCAGTCGCTTATAAATGGTCATACAACGCCGTGGACTTGTCATTTATTATATTAAGTGTCTGGGAAGATAATTGCTCGCATTGCGTGATCATATTTTCCACCAGAATAAAAGCTTCTGATGACAGCTGACTTTAATCTTTCTCTCGTATTCAGAGAATTCAATCTTTCAAGTCTTTTATTGGTAAAGTAGTCAGACCACTTCTTCCAGAAAGTGGAAGCTCATCTCTACTACACTTTTAATGCCCTTAAAAAAAAAAAAAAAAGGGCCCCCTAGCCTTTAGAAGATTTTCTAGCGAAGGAGACAAGGTTTATGATATTTAATGGGGGGCTTTAGATGAGAAGATCAGACATTGTGCACCGGTATGGATTTCTGCCCATTAAGCAGCACATTTCTTGCTGGGGGGGGGCTTTGGTTTGTCTGTGAATAAGCTCCCTACAACAAGTGGCGGAGGGGACCCCCCCCTCCAGGAATCACTGGATCTCTGTATGGCCAGACAGGGCTGAATTATCCAATCTTATCTATACTTACTCAGCCCAATGTGTCTGTTTACTCTGTATTATTAAATCGCCTCGGCAGTGCTTTTCAGAGACGCATGCCTGACGGCACATATTAAAACGTCAACGAGCTTGTGACTTTGTAATATAATTCAGATTACGCCAACATTGAAAATCTGTCCCAAGAAGGCATTTAAATCTTCATTTTACTGGAAACTGACGCCCCACAATATTAGATTTCTCACGCCGGCGTTCCGAGTATCACTTTGTTAATTGTATGTTCTCTCGATCGCGTGAGATCCGTAGTAAAGTAATAAGAATGTTACGCGTAAGATATGCGTTCTGTGAAGTATGTATTGATATTCGCTGGCTTCTTTCCATGTATACGTTTGCAATAATCTGATGTATGAATATAAGTGCGTCTCCTGTACTACGTATCGAAAGTTAGAAAGAAAGCAGATAACATTCCATGTAAAGTCTTGTGATTATTGAGATATTTGCGCTCGCCGTTGTCCCAGTTTATGCTGCGTATTCCGGGTTATTTCATGCTAAACTGCCATAGAACGGACCAGATCCTCCCTTCAGCCGCATTCTGCTAATATTTAAGACAGGACTGTGAGCTGGCTGGGGGCTTTTGTGGCCCCCCAGTGTGTTATGATGACACGGCAATTAATAATGTCTTTGGACCTACCCTTTACTGCCCAAGGAGATATGGTCTTCAATATGAGAAAGTGGACGTATTTTTAAGCCTGACCCATTTGGCTACCCATGTTCTCCTAAAATTCTGGATATTTTACCCATCCCATGCATGTTTAAATTCCCTCACTGTATTGGTCTCTGCCATATCTGCTGGGGGGCCGTTCTTGGTGAACCGTCATCATACCCCAACATGTATTGTGTTCCACCAGGCTGGTTATGAAGGGAGTGAGTCTGCGGGTCACGCAGGGTATACGAGTGTTAATGTCTGTTTCGCTGGGGGTGTCCGCGTGACATCTGATCGTGATGAAAGGTTACAATGCGTGTGTTTCATCGCCCGTCTCTTCACAGGCAGGACAGCAGAACTAAGTGGACGTATTTGTTTGGGAACGAAAGTGCGGTTGGGAGAGCGACGCATTCAGACAACATTCTGCAGTACATCCCGGGGAAGGTAAGGATCTCCCCAATTCATTCTTTTTATTTTTATTACTTGACAGCCTTTTACACTCCTCTGCTTAAATAAATGATGTGACATTACAGTGAAGACACCCTCGGTGATTATAGTCTATTGGCGGTTTCGAAAGATTAAAGGCCCCCATCATTAATTAAAATAATCCGATAAATAATTGTGGGTTAAGTTTTTTTTTTTTTTTTTTTTTTTTTTTTTTTTTTTAGTTCAATGGATATTGTGCTGGCCGCTGGCCAACATCCCTCCATATTCCCCCAATCTGCCGCTCCAGTCCTACTTCCACCTATAAGGATATGTCCAATTAGGATATGCTTATTAGTACTGCTTACCTAAAGCAACAAGCTGTCCTCCTAATCCTGAAGATATATCTGATTTTATTGGCAGATTTGGGACTGTTGGCAGCTAGTTAACCTGTTATCGGCCATGATGCTTATCCACACTGCTGCGAAAGATTTTCATTCTGTGAGAAATGTTGTAATCGTAACATTTTCTATGGCGGTATTAAATAAATGTAACATTACAACATACTCATTATAACAAATACATGAAAAGGTCCGCTTAGGTCCTTAGTCCATCTGATAGATGTTAGTTTGCTGTTATCGCTTGCAGGTTAAAAGGTTTGGGGGAAGAGGGTTCATGTAAGACGACGCTCCATTTAATTGGTTGTCATTCTTTACATAGCCCACTGATTGGTCGTTCATGTGGGAATTTGGGACCTGCTGCACCCTATAGCCTCTTGGACTAAAACAGTAATTTGCGTTGACAGTTGCTTGTGTAGAGATCAACACCACCTATTTTGGGCAAGTTTTCCTAACATTTGCGGCAACTCATAAGGTCACCTTTGACTCCACTCTCTAGAAAAAGATTCTCTCCTTGCAGGAGTGTTCTGGAAAATAACAAATATAATCCTGGAAATCACTCTAAAAAAAACTGTGTAGAAACTTAACTCAGTGGTTTTGAGAATTTCCATCGTATCTTTGCAGTTAAATCTAGATTTTTATCACGTTCTCCCGTGTATCTCCATAAATCATTGAGCTTTTTTCCCCCGAATCCCCTTTGTTTACGTTTCCACTGCTGCAGGTATGTCGAAAGTACGATTTACTCACTGATATTTCATAACGTATGTATTTAGTAACAGGGAATATGAGTAATTTTAGGTCTTGTCAATGGAACAAAAACATTAAAGAGAATTCTTGATGTTAGGACAGGTTAAAAGTGTGTTTTTTCCCATAATATTGTTTATTTTAAGCAACAAATGGTATACACGTAAGGTGGAGATTATATATATAATATATATGTGTATATATATATATATAACATATATTGCTTACTTTAATGTTTAAATACAGTTTACAATGTGGGAAAAGGGGTAGTGACAGAGCAGTAGTATATTAAACATGATTAATGATTACCCGCCAGTTTGACGGTTTTTAGGGCCAGTTACAAGTAGGGTTGCGTTTGGCTTTGGAGAGTGCAGGTTCCACACTCTTATTCGATGGGATCTATTTTTCCGATCGCAATGCAGCAGCTTCCAAAATGTGTTCTCCGGGCCGGTGAAACAATGGAAAGAAAACATCACCTGGCTGGTTTCAATATATGACTCACGCCGTCTGTGAATTGAAACATATCGCGCCATGGCAGCAATCAGCGCATACCTACGGTGACCTTACTGTCTGAGCACCTGGGATTATTTCACTGGCTCTGTCTGTGTGCATCGGGTCGCGCATGTAGACCGGAATGTAACTTTAGAAGGGGGATAACAGAGACAAGACTTCAATGCAATGTTTACATCGCTGTTGGCAGAGAGGCAGGCAGATCCCACATCACGCTTGTGTCCTATATGTTTGTTGTAAAAGCCGTAGGTGCTGCTATGTGTTTGTCTTAGAAATATTGTCATTTCCCTGTAAAACACGCAGAGCAGGGATGAGAACCTGGAGCCCCTGTGTCTGTCTACCAACGCGTTTCACCGGGGTGTGCGCTGTAGGGTTCTGTGATGAGCCAATGTAGGAAGAAACGCACCGGGATTCTGTAGAGTCCCAATTGGACCGGCAAGATCTGGAGCCAACCTTTTGGTCACGCGTAGGGATAGTGCAACACGCATTAAGGCATGGCTGCTCCTTGAGTCAAGTGCCCAACTTATTCCCAAACTTAAATATATTTAAAAGTTCCAAGTTTTACATTCCCAAGAGGGTGGTAGATACATGGAACAGCCTCCCAGCAGAAGTGGTAGGAGTTAAAAAAGTGAGGGAACTTAAACATGCATGGGATAGACATATGGCTCAGTTTAATGTTTAAGGTCTGAGTCTCCACATCAGGAAGAGCGGGCGGACTAGACGGGCGAATGGGTCTTATTTGCCATCATGCTCAGTTTTCAGTGTACTTGCTGCTCTCACTTGAGCGGGGGAGGGGGACTGCAAAGGATTTTGAAGATTTTAATGCAAAAACTTGAAGTCGGGGAGCATTGTACTTTGGACACGGAGTAGGCTCCCTAAGTGTGCTGATTGATGTTTGTTTGAAGCACACACGGGGGTTGCTATCTTTTCATTAACGTTTTACCTTTGCTACCTCAAAATGCGTCCTTGTGTCAACAGTTTTATCTGGACTCATCACTGCCGTGTGAACCAGATGGGTGAGTTTATCGTTACAAGACACTCCTATCCCTATTCAAATTAACATCCAATTATCCCGATGCTTTCATCAGCAGCCAGCAGCGTTCTGATCACCATAAACGCGTTGTCTGTGTGCAGTGCATGCGCGTGGAGCGGTTAGGATCGTTCTTATTACTGCGAACGTCACACCAAGTCCTCTTATTTCTGTTTCCCCGAGCCGGAGATGTGTTTAGTCATGTGTCTGTCACTCGGGGGAGTGTGTGAGAATCTACCTGCGTATCCTGGGGTCACTCACCTCCTGTACGGATCTGACTCATGTGATCGAACGCCCCCCCCCCTTCCCCGATGTGATGTGGATTTCCGATAAAAACAGATTTTACGGATACTCGGAAAGAATGTTCGAACATCTACACCTCCGAATCCCAGCCAAAGCGGCCAAATATCAACGCTTCATTATTAATGATTATTGATTTTATATAGCGCCATCATATCTGGTAGCGCTGTGCAAATAGTAAATATCAATCTTTAAAGAATTCTTTCAAAAAAAATAAAATTTGATGCCCATAGGCCACATCTCCTTAACCGTGTAATATTTGTTGGTCCGCGGTGTTGACGGCAGCTAGGATTTTAGCTGTGGTGTAACGATGCCATCTCAGCACCTCTGACAGGGAAGGTGTTTGACGAAGCCGTTTTATTTGAAGTCACGGCTGAATGGAGCTGAGGGCTGATGGGACTACGGGGGGGGGGGGGGGGGCTATTGTTCCCCGCGTGTGACTGTCTCCCTGCGGCTCCGGCCTGACTGGGTGAAACGTGTTAAAAGGCCAATTTCCCTTTTCGTTGTCCGCCTGCCTCGCACTTGGTGGAAGGCGTCAGACAGGATCTGATGCTCTGAATCCTTGACGTTCTGTGTTTTCCAAAGCGGGGGGTGTGAATAATGCGGCAGAGCCGCCAAAATGGTGGAGGGGGAAATGGCCACTAAGTGTTTCCTGAAAGGATGCAAAGAACTAGAGCAGAAAAATGCGGTCCGAGCGCTGGGGTGTAGAGAAGGACTTGAACTTAATACTTAATTGGCATCTATTTACAGGGGTGAAAGGTTGCCCACTATCTACAGCCCCAAGCCACGGCTCTCTGTGCCACGGATTCGGCTAGCGAGGATGGGAAACCACTTGGGTCATTGGAAATATATTTTCGAGTAGATCTGTTGTCGCATAAACTACCAGACATCAGAAACCATTCTTTTATGTTGTTTGTTTGCCAGTAAGGAGCAGTCACACGTTACAACGCCGACTGCTCAGTTTATATCTATTTTATTTTTTTTTGTTACATTAAAGTAGTTTGGAAAATAGGAGGAGGTCAGGATTGTTGCCTAAAATAGTGTAATGAGCTCCATGACTTATTTTGATAAAATAGTTTTAAGACCATTTCTCTTGCGACATATGACAGGGATCACGCGGCGCTTCGATACTTTTATCCAGTAAGAAACTGTATCCGGTTCCTTTAAATTCAGGCCCGTGCCGGCTTCGCGTTACTAGCATTCATTTAAAGCTTTAAGAGCACTATGCAGAAAGGCAGGGTGTTTAATACCCCATCCTACAGTGTACTGTAACGTGGTATTCAGCTGGCAGGACATTCTGGGGTGGGGAGGGCTATCCGTTTCCCTAATTCCACATTCCGGCCCACCATCCCGAAAAAGCCCAAATGCATCCATTCGGGGGCATTGATCAAGGTTATACATTTCTAGGAACGTTTTAAAATGTATCTAACCTTCCTCTGAACGGCCATTGATTGGGGCAAATAATTTACCAACCCTTAACATAAGCATCCTGGTAATAAAAAAAACCCCCACAGATAAAATAAACAGGGAATAAATTAGTGCTTTTTTAATACTAATTATTATATTTTGCTCTTGTCCGTGGTCTCGCTGTAAGTAAGTAATCTGTGCTACATCCCCATGTCTTAAATGTTTAAAAATAAAATAACCAGGTTTATTTTCAGTTTAAAGAATCGCTTGGTTCGCTGGATTTCTATAAAGATTCATCTATTACCTTTTTATGTTTGTGTTTAGGCTCTAAATGTTTGCTTACTCTAGTAATCTGTTAACATTTTTACAACAATCTAGACTGTGGCCAGGGATTAGCGGGAGTTACACAATGCGGACGCAGTGTGTGGATTTAAGTACCCTTAGCGTCTGCGTATTCATCATTTCTTTATTTTATCTACTTGGCACATAGCAGAAATCTATTTTTTGGTGTCGGCTTTTGTTTCCATACATAGAATCGCCTCTATTGTAGACACTGTGACTGTTATAAATGCCCTGATCCAGAGCTGTATGCACGGGACGGGGGATCTATACACCACTGCCCAAAAACAAGTAGTTTGATTGACATGTCTGTCCTCGAGCCGAGATATCCAAAAGCCGGGCATGTTCACAGCCTCCCGAGGCCTGGAGTTGTACATTTCTGCCCTTTGCTCCAGAAACATATACATTACCCTCCCTCCGTAGCATATGGGGTGAAGCACGTGGTAAGCGTTCTAGATTCTAGAACCGCGGCTAATGACCATCGGTCGCGCAGGATTTGTGCAGCTATTGATTTCAATGCAACCGGACACAGGTCACAAATATAATCCAATCCATATGCATGTACTGCTTCTCCATGCCACCTACCTGCGAGTCCCTAGAATAGTGGAGTCTGGCTCGTGAACTCCCATCGGTACTGAGATTCTATTGACACTCAGAATAACTAATAAGTGTTAATTTAGTGACCATAAAGGGGTTAAATATTGACTCACCATAATGAGCTCTGTTTCCTGAATTGTTCGTTTCAAGGTATCCCTGTACTTGATTTTATACATAAACCCATAACCTTTTAATCCAGAGTTCCCAGGAGGTGAATAGTACGGTGACTCACAATGCGTTGTCTCCCACCTGACCTTTAAATTGACAAATCTTACTAAAAGGCCTATAGGCTCCCCTTGTCTTTTATCTGTGGACTTCCAGATTTTTATCAATTTACTTGTTTTTTTCTTGGCAGGATTTTGGAAGCCAAGATGCAGCGAAAGATAATCTGGACCAAAGATTCCTCAGCATCTTCCGCAAGGGGAAGAAGAAAACCATTGTCCGGAACATGGGGCAAATGATTCATTATTCCAAAGTCAGATTTCGCTTCCAGCACAGCCAGGTAAATATGAGTAATTTTACCAGATTCACTAGAAATGATTGAGCAAGCAGTAGGTGTACTATGTGAAATTGTGGATAATTTGTCAGTGGACCAATCACCCCAGTTTTTTTAGATCCACCTGATTTATTGAATTAGTCAGATACGAAATGTTTGTAAATATGTATGGTTTGGTGGCTACTTGAAGCCGTATCCATTATGACGTTCCATGGAGTTCTGAGTTCTGGCCACGTTAAGTTCATCATAAAGGCAAGGAACGTGAAGACTTTCAAGTGCGTAGCGCTCATTCATGCACTCTGCTGCTTGGTTCCCAGTGCAAGGGACTGTCTTGCGCGGCTGTCTGTGGTGCAAGGGACTTTCCCTGGTCATATCATCAAAATTCCATCTCCCTCCCTTCTTGCCTTCTTTATGGGGTTTTTTATGTATATTTTTTGCGTACTGGATGATAGCTCAAATATATAAGTGTGTGTTAAGGAAGTACAAGCATGTAAGAAAGTTACTTCCCCCACTCCTCACTTTTTATGCCGGCACATTGTTGCGTTATAAACCCAGTTAGGATTTCTGCTGTTGTGTGTTTGTGTTCAATGTAACGTAACAAAATGCAAAGACAAAATGCCTCTTTAATGCTAGGTATCATTTTAAAGAGACGGTCCATTTATGTTATCATTAAAAGTACAGGAAAGTCATTACTTGGGTGTGAACAGGTTAAAGAATGAGGCTGTTGACATCAGCAGTTTGACAAAAGTCAATCAGCTTGGAGTCCAAACACTACCCCTCCCCTCCTCGCCTGCGAAGTCTACGTACAACTACCTGTGAATCATTTCCGCTTACAGCTGAATGTTGGACTCTGATCTCGAGTCTGGCTGATAAGTCCTGGTTTGTTGACTGCGGGGAAGGTGTCCCAGATCCTTCAATAAAATTTTTCTTGCCCTGTACCTTCACTGTTACTCGGCATTCTATGGGCGACTGTTCCCCACTTGTTTTAATATCTGGTGTATCCTGGGCTCGGTTCAGGAAAGGATTGTGATATCCTTTGCTTGCTACTCCTTCAGCTCTATCCTCCAAATTAATAAATCATCGACCATGCGTTATCCTGCCGAAAATCGACACTGCTTACAAAGTGCCCCGAAAAGTGATTTCCGTGCAAACTTCTGAAACTGGTATTCTAACCAAGTTCTTTGAAAGGTAGATCAGCTGAATTATTCAATCGGTTGCTGTTATGAGAAGACCACTTTTCACCTTCTACCTTTCAAACAAGGAATTCTAAATCCAAAATGCCATTATTAATATTCCCATTATTGTAATCATTTTAATATTAAAACTGACAAATGGCCTATGACACGATATGTATGAAATGGCATGAATCTGGCAGGAGGCCTCAGCAGGGGTTAATTAACCTTTCCTGTGTGAACGCTGATAATTAAAAGTCTAATAATTTATGCGAAATTTACTTAAACAACGCAAAACTCTAAATATAATATGCTACTAATGCATAAAAACGTTTTACTGCGAAAACATTGAATCTTTACAAAAGAACAGTTTCTTTTTTGGTTGATTTTTTTGTAACAGTGGGAGCCGGAGTTTGGACTAAAACTGGTCTGTCTTGTTCGGGGGGATTCTCCACTTTACATAAAGTGTGTGTTTTTTCCTTTCTGTTGCAGGATGTCAGTGATTGTTACTTAGAGCTGTTCCAATCGTACCTGTATTTCCAGTCCCGTGGCCCCACCGGGCTGACCTATCAGGTGAGTCGATGTTGTAACCCCACACTTTGCCGGCTTTTGGTGTCGTGTTTGCTCTATACACCGAGATCCGTAAAAACAAGACACAATTTCACGTTTCTGCCGGCCCGGCCCCCATTACTCATATCTATCTTGTTCGTTTGACCCCTCAGGGTCAGTTCCATTATGTATGTTTACCCTACTCAGAATACCCACCCCTTATCTAAATCATGGGGGGCTTTGTCTGACGAGCGCATCAGGTTACCGTTCGCTTCCCTGCACACCTCTCAGGTGCTTAAAGGACTTTTGACATAGTCAATATGGTTTGTTTTTTTCTTCTATGCTTTCTTGGTGGGATCCAGTCGGTTATTTTGTTATCTTATCTGGCGAGCTTTTGTTTTGTAGGTAGAAGGTTTCTCGCCAAGACCCTACTGTTTAACCCGTTCTCTTCCAGAAGCAAAGTGTCATAGCATAGGAATTATATCTATTCTATAAACTCGTTAACGCATACCGGTGGAATTAGAAACACAATAAGGAGATGTGGCGGGCAAACCGCTTTTATCCAGGGTTACACAGACGATTGTTTTGGCTTAAACAGTGCTTTGTCTCTGAAATGTTCTAGAAATATTTATCTGAAAAATATTTTCTCTGTCTGACTATACAGAATGTAAGCGCTATTCACAAAATCCTAATTTTGAATTTAAAAACCTCTATCCAGATCTCCTGACTAGAAAGCACATTCTTGGAATAACTTGCCAAGTTGGTTTTATTTATTTATTTTTTCTTCTTATCCCAGACTACATATTTGCAGACTAGATTGATTTTGTCAGGTATCCAAAAAAATAAATAAAGCAAGCATGCAGATGGACAATGGCCGTATTCATGTGAAAACATCTACCTATAGAATACGTTCCTGATAGCAGCAATCATTATTCGTAGCGCCTGTGGTTTTTAGGTTACTGTTGCGCAACATTACTTATGTCCCCACATTCTATCAAAGGGAAAGCAACGGATTAGCTGTAGAATTTTACACCCCATAAGTATCTCATTGTCCTGTCTCAAAGTTGTACGTGGGGAGGGGGCAAAGATAATTGTCTGATTAAAGGTTCTGTGAATCAAGCCTGACCCCAAATTTAGCTCGGTTTGGGGCAGTGTGCTTGTCAAACGGTAGTGTGGGTGTCCTGTGATGGGCAGAAATCTCCTATGGAGCAGAAGGGAGTACAGATACTTGTGAGGACCAAAAAAGTGATTGACAGAAAAAAAAAAGTGATTGATTCCACTATTGACAGTCTTTGGGGTCAAGCCGCCCCCGCAGCTTTAGTTAAATGTAAAAGAACATTTTCTGCTGGGGGGGTATTTAAAGCGCGTGCCTGTTACAGAGAATATCTTGCTTATCTTCCAGCACAGGCTCACGGGGCAGACACCTGAATTATATTCAAGTCACTTCAAAGAAAGATCTGGGACTTAAACCAGACCTTCCCGTGAGAAGTTCTGTTTGTTTAAACAAACTAGATGTTCCCATCATTTGCAAAGACACAGCAACTTGGTCTGGAGAATCAGAACTATTTAGACACAATTGACAATTTTTTATATGCAAACTTGTGTATATGTGTATGTATGGTTATCTTCATATATGTTCATTATGTGTTCTTTACTAACCATGATTTATTATGCAGGGGTTGGTGCCCTTGAAGGAGCTGAGTGTCTATAAACTGGAGCGTTCTAAAGTCCCACCTAAGCCAGAAGAAGAACATGCGTTCCGGATCACGGGTGAGTGCTGTGCGACGGGACAACGTACGGTGAATTAATGAATAACATAAAGCTGTTTGGGAAATGGGAGACGGCGTGCCCAAACACAATCAATGTCTGCTTAAGAGAAGAGCAACACCCAAACATGCTTCATTTGAAAAATACCAATAATAATTAATTCCTAGCGCCTACCTATTTAATTTTAAAACGGGAAAATAGTGTGATTATGTTGATCACACTTCCTTCCTGACTCTCCCGATTCCCTGATTTCTCCAGGTCCTTTGCTGAACCCGTTGATTGTTTACTGTCCGAACCAGCTAGAGCTTCAGAAATGGCTTTACCACCTGGAGAAACAGATCCAGCTCAACGGCGGAAACCTGGAGGCTTTCCCTACAGCAGAGGTAAGACCAAATCATGAGTACGGATGTGCCGCGCGTGATTCAAGGGCAGTCTGCTGCTCCTTCTACTCCTACTTCTATGCATTAGAAGCATATTCCGAGTACAGTCAAAAGGCTAAAAGTGCTGGTAATGTTTTGTCTAAGTGGAGCAGCAGCATCTTAGGAGTCCAAGGCCTGGGACTTGTTGAAACTTTGTACTTCGATTTCCCCCGGGGGGGGGGATTTTCATCCCGCTTCATGCACGGGGCTGGTAGAAAGGGTAGTGCCGTCGGTGTTACATGAGAGTAATGCGCCCGGCACTGTGCACGGCCCGGGACAGCTGAACCCACCTGTTGGCTGCAGATAAGCAGCTGTGATTAACACAGTGGGGGCACAGACATAGCTCCAGCTGTCCCGAAACACAAGGACTACAGATTCTCAACTTTCTTTACTTCACATCCCTGACTTCACCCCTGGATCCCCAGTCATTGCGTATCGATACGTATTGATTTAGTGCGGGCTCTTAGAAAACTATACGAAGCTATAAGAAGCATGGGCTTTCACTTAATTTCACTTAAATTAAGGTTTACATTGCAGTGATTTCAGCTGTTCAAAGTAAATCTGTAATTTATTAAGATTTTCTTGCTGAAGGAGGCAGTTTTTCAATGTTAAATCCATATTTTTTTCCAGAAATTACTTTTAATCGTGTGAAAAATGTTCAGTAGGTCTATATACATGGTAAAAAATAATTAGAGGATATCTGCCCTATATGAACTAAATTAGCCACTTATGAATTTAGATAGAATCTCTGTAAATCTCCAGAACTTTGGGAAGCCGTAGAACTGTGCGTTCCTGTAGCTTTATAGCCATGAATAAAGATGGCTGACCCGCTATACCCTGACCAAGACCCGAGGCAAGCATGTAATGGAGGAAGGGCTCAGGTTCTCTGTCCCTCTTCCCACCTTCCTTGCTCCATCTTGCGTTGGGTGCTTGTGGCTCTTGAAACTCTAGAAGGAGCTGCTCTGAGAACAGACCGTCCTGAACAGCTGTGAGAGCGGGGAGCTGTCCTACCCCGCCTGCCACGGGAATACCCCCGCTTCTTGGCAAAGCAACCTGGATCAAAAACATTGCCACCCCACATGCTCCAACTGCCCCACTCCCAGTTGGAAAGAGTAGAAGTTTTACAGTAGCCGCTCCAATGACAATTGAGTGTGTCAGAATTCTGGAAGCTGCACACAGATAGAGCCTTCGCTGGCTCCTCCTGACCTCGAGTGCTATTTGTATTGCTGGATCATGCCATGTTTGCGTAGGACCTTCCTGTAGTAACTTGTACAGTCTTTACTTTGAAAACGGTTACGTTTCTTACTCATACTTTCTGTCCGCCTTTCTTACTTGTTTTTGTTTTTCCGCCAAGGTGAGTAATGCCAGCAACGTGGAGAAGGCTGAGCTCAGGCGGTCTGTACAGAACCAGCCCGTGCAGGACTGGCAAGGGACTCAGAGGGAATCTCTAGGGGCCATCGCCTGCATCTCCAAAGTGAAGCTTCAGACCCTGCCGTTCCAGGTTAGTCTCGAGAGGACGTGCGCGGGTTTTCAGACTCGTTGGTGTGACTTCTCGGACTCTCGTAGGGTTACGATGGACATTAGTGTGTTGAGTTTCTCACCGTGCTCTCTGGCGCCCTCTAACTGCAGTGTTTTTCACAGGAGCTGAACGACAGACTCTTGGTGCTGTACCCAACCACGCTGGTCATACTGTCTGAAGAAGGAAAAAACCTGTGTTTTAAGGTAAAGCATTTGCCATGATTACTGATTTATTTTTATTTTGTGTGCATTGAATTATATGCACAGGTTTTTTTTAACCTCTGTGTCAGCAGTTGCTGATTGTTGCCACAGTAAATTAAAGCTTATTAAAACTTTGGGTCTCCTTAAGTGATACAAACTTCAAATGGAAGGACAAAATGAAGGATCTACTAAATAGTTCTAGTCTTGTAAGAAGTATAATTTGATAATGACAATTTCCATTATTAGGCATGTTTTTGTTTACCCCAATCCTGCTGCTAATGGAACTCAACACCATTAATAAAAAGTTGAATGGGAATATATATATCACACACACTCTGCAGGGAAACCGACTTTGACGGCAGATAAGAAACATTCGGCCCATTTTTCCTGATGTAAAAACTTAATCCAAGTCTTCTCTACCACATCTGCTGGAAGTCTGTTCCATTTATCTACCACACTCAGTAAAATTCCTTACATCACACCTAAGCCTCTGACTGAATTTTGAATTATTCCTCTCTGGCAGTGAAAGTGTTAACAAAGTTTTTTTTCGTATATCACACACTGCATATACATTAATAATTAACCGGGGTAGCAGTGCTGTGCATGTGTTGTGTAAGCTTCTCAGCGATGAGTGATCTGGCAGAGATAAAAGTCAGTCCGTAATCTGAATTACCCGCGCATGCTGTTATTGGTTGTGTGGCAACCTTTCCTGTTGACCTACGCGGCGGCCGTAACCCTTCACATCTGACGATCGATGGGAAAACCGCGAAGGAATGTAGGACTTTCTTAAGATCTGACCGTGACTTATCGGAGCTGTCACACAAAACCAACTTTATATTCATCAGCTGCACGTAAACGTCTCCGGGGTTGGATTACCGTGACGGGAGTTGGTGGAACGTGTAAACGTGCCACCCGTTCGTTAGGAGATATTATAGGGTTCCTGGCTGTGCGGCAGCCATTGCCGGGTCCTTTGCCAAGCGATTGATGACTGGTGTAGATCGGCAGATAAAGGCTCTGCGTATTTGCCCTTATCCAGAGGAACTGGTTGTGAGTCAGAGTGGGTGAGAAAGCGAGACTCACGATATAGAGCGGGGTGTGTGTGGGAACAGGAAGCAGACTTTAATTTACTAAATTATACAGGGAGGGAGGACTCCATTATTATCGGTGAATATTAAATTAACCCATATATATATATATATATATAGTTGCCACGCATACAACACCTACGCTTGGTTACGTGCTCGGTACAGCATATAGAGAGACTACGAGAAAGTAATAAAACCCGTGAAAACCCCTGTGCCGTTTTATATGAGGTTTAGTAATTATTTGGAATTTAGGATAACATCACTTTACATAATGTTCAATGATATTGCTCCTGGATAAATATATTGAGCCACCAAATACACAACTTTTACTTTTTTTTTTTTTAAAGATGTTTACATGTTTACTGTTGTAGATGTAGGGATATGGCATAAATAATAAATCTGTCTTAGTTGGATCACACATACACCGGTCCTTATTCTAAATATGATTTCTCACCTTCTCTCTCCCGCAGGGCGAACTGCCACTGAAAGCCATACGGGTGATTTCTGACGAGGCGGACAAGCAAAAGAAATCTTTCCTAATAGAAGGTAAATCTTAACAACAAAGACAATGTAAATGGTGTTTTTGTGTCCAATCCGCGTTCTTGGAGGAAAGAAATAAAACGCCAATGTTTTGGTTTTTTTTGCCCTGTAGGAAGATACATCAACACAATCCGGGTGACTTGCTTTACTCAGATGGACTACGCCGAGTGGATGGATAATCTGAAACGGGCGCAGCAGCAAAACAGAGACTCTTCTCTCTCGGGTTCAAGCAGTTTCTGCGGCTCTCACTCCGCGCAGCAGGAACAGGTACATCATCCTGGGGTCTTCTGAGAACCGGGCTAGGATCGTGCCAGACGGCAAAGAGATAACTTATCAGCTAATGTTCAAAGATTTACATTGAATTCTTATTATGGGAAATCACCAAGTCTAAAAAGCCTGAATGTCTCAATGTCTGTCTTTCCTCTTTACAGCTGACGGCAAGCTGCCGGAGCTCCTTCGCCTCTGAGGGTCGTACTAAGTCTTGGGCCTCAACGGGGAAACCGCCCGGCTCAAACCGGCAATCTCACAACACCACTCAGGGCTCCGACCGGCAGTCTTTTACCATTCTGTCTGAACAGCCAAACAGTGACCCCCTCTCGCCCGGATACGCGCAGCCTGTGCATGTGAGTGCTCCGCTTCTCCGCGGGCCTTAGACCCAGTGTTTGGATTTACAAAGATTCAGCAAAATAGAAGATTGGGAATGTTAATTGTGAACAAGATATCTGAAAATACAGCAATTCTATTCATTTTAACCAGAGTCAGTGATGGGATAGTGGGGCTTCTTATATAAAATCTCAAAGGCAGAGGTTTATTGTTTTTTTCATTTGTTACAGTGTTTGGCGAATCCTCAGCGGTCCAACGGAGCAGGAGATCTACAGAGAGGCGGCAGCATCCGTGGGTCAAAAGGGAGAAATAATTTAACTGTGCAGATACCGACGGGTCTGCCGCACAGCTACGACCTGGAAACCACTGCGTTTGGTCTGATCCCCGAAACACCCAGCGAGGATCTTCTGTCCCCTGTATATAAGGAGCCATATTCCTATCAAAGATCTAAGATGCAACCATCAGGAAACGAGGGAAAAGTATGTCTGTTTCTTTACTCCCGCTGGTACATTATTCACATTTAATAGACACTGAATCCATCTTACCCTTTTTCTTGTTTGGTGGGAGTATAACTTCTGTTGTCTTCGTTATGAAAAACTATTTTCGCAATTGTAGAACCATTGTGTGATCGTGTTTGGTGGAAATCGGGTACACTTAGACTGGTCCAAGTTATAGAGATTCTCATCTCTATTAATTATGTCCCTATTCTGGCTAGTGAGTGTGTAAAATGTATACTGGTTTGGCTCCTTTCTTGTAATTACCCCATCATTTTGATTTCATCATCTGTGTAAGTGAAGAACGGCTCTTACATGTCTAATGTCTTGGTCTCTTTGGAATGTAGTTTGATTCCTATAATCTTTTCCAGTCAGAACCCCTGTGGTGAGATGTGACCTAGTTACGTGGACCATGGGAGGTCATATTAAATTAATAACAAGAAATTACAATAAATTATATGGTGAAGTAATCTAAGGTGCGGCCTCCTCTGGTTAAGGTCAGGAGAAGTAGCCACCTAACCTTTGTTACTTTGACCTTAGTGTTCAGTCTTATTATTTTCTACACCAATTCTAACAAAATCATGGCATTTGTTCAGTTAAACAGATGGAGCCTCACAGACAGCATGCCATCTTCAGCAGAATCCAACTGTCCATCAAAATTCCCATTGTATGCTGAGCCCTACACACCCACTGAACCCTCAACAAACAACATTGTGGAGGAGGTAAGGGACACGTTTCGCCACCGGAACCTGCCTTTTTCTTAACTGAAGTAAATCTGTAGTTGTCCGAAGGTTATCCCAAAATTATGCGGTTTTTCATGCCAATTTATTTTTTCCCCATTTAGATTTTAAAGAACCTGACCTCCTGCCGGACTGAGGTCTCAAATTTGAAGACCAACGGATCATTCCATGTGGACCAAAGTCCTCACCGGGCCTTGCACAAGATAAATTCAAACCCAGTGAAAGGAAGCCAGCAGCTTGTGAAAACCATAGTGCATAGAAATAGTGAGCCAGATACCTCGGTGAGCTGCAGGATCGCTCCATCCTCGCAGACCACGTTCTTTAAAAGCGTAAGTTCTCCAGACCCCGAGTGATGTGCGACGTAAAACCTCGTACCGCCAGTATGGAGGCAGCACGCGAGACACACGTGTGATTAGTCTGCCTCATTAGTACACCGTCTGTGCATTAATGGAATTTTAATCTGAAGGAAACCTTTTTCTTTATATGCCCCATGAAACCAAAGTCCCCACTGTGAAATGGGGGGCAAATCTTTACCTAACCATACTTTTTTTTTCTTCCATCAAAGGCAGTAGGATCAAATATATTAAATGCATTTTGATAACATTAGGCCATCTACCACATGTCTAAAGGGCAGACCATAAGGACGGCATACTTTATCCTCAAGTCACATCCTGTTTTTCTATGTTACAATGTTATTAGTATTAAGAGTTTTTTAAAGTATGTGTTTCTTTTTGATGCAGAACATTTTTATTTAAATTCCTCTCTTTTTTGTTTCTAAGGTTTCTGAATTGAAGGAAGAAATTGGCATGTCTCGCAACTCAGAAGGTAATATATAATTTTTTTTTAAATAAGTAAAAATCATGTTTTGCATATATTTTGTTACTAGGCCTCTAAATCAAATTAAATGTATTAATTTATTTTACTTTTGTTTTGGTTTTGTTTCTCACTTGGGAATAGCAACTTATGTTTCCCCACAGTGTATTTCTGGCAAAGCTAAATATAAAGACTTAAAAATGTTTAGTTTAGAGATATTTTTGGGTGGTGACATGGGGATTCTGAAGGCAAGATTCTCCTTCTGGACTTGAAAGTAAAGGATAAAATATAAATTTTATAAAAAAAAGGAGTGTTCACCCTTAAAATTGTGGTTTTTTTTGATAGTTTAATGTTAATTGGAAAAAAATATAGCTCATATGAGGCTCAGAATTCTGTGTTTTGTTTTTGTTTTTTTTTAAAATTATATTAACGCACATTTACTACTCTTTGCAGTGGAAGACATTTTTGATTTGCCCTCCTCTGGAAGCCTGTATCCCGAATCTCTGGAACATGACTATGCCGAGCTGCAGAGTTTTCAGAGTGACCTCAGCTATGACAACATTTGGGACTATGAAGCCAAGGAGAAGGTGATGAACCGGTTCTCTCCACCTCCATACACGGGGAGCCATAACCCAGGATGGCATCAGAAGGCTATGCCCAGCAGATGGTTGTAAATGTGAACTGCGTTCAGCCTGCACAACGAGGCATAAACTCATGGGAAGCCGAGTGATGTATGCTCGGTCCGCAAGCAGCGTCCGATACTGCACTGCCCACTGGAGTTTTTAGGAGTGGACTCTCTGCCAGTTATGATTTAACATCTCAACCAGGGAAACTTTCTCCTTGGTTAAATATCCCTTCGCTCCAGTGATTTACTGTTTGGATCCCTAAATTGCTGATCGTTCTGCTTCATATCACACATGGTGCCAAAGACGACGTGTTGGAATGTGCATTAGCGCATCAGTGACGATCGGCAATGACTTGGATATTTTAAGTTCGTTTAAGTTTTATCGATGTTGATTTTACCACTTTTGGACTCGGCCATACATACTGGCTGATCTGGATCATGACTTGTATAGCAAATGTCTTTAGTCTCCGCTTTAGTTTATACCTTAATACCCCAAGGTCTGCCTTCTTCACGGGTGCTTGATTCACAAAATATACATGACTTTCCTAGAGAGTCCTTCATTCGACAGGGCAACACTCCTTTCTGTTCTAAACTACACTCCCAAACTACAAACACTTACAACGCATACATAGACCTGGCCGTTCACCGCGGGGGGCTGCAGATACTTGAAGCGGATTGTGGTTCTTTCCGGTGAATATGGGTTTATATTTTGCCTCCTCCACCCTTCACGAGTCTCCTTCAGCTGACTCACTTTCATCTGTTTTGTTTGAAAGGATGGACTGATGGTTATTTAACACTGGAAAACTGTTAATGTAAAGTATATTTAATAATTATTTGGTTTTATTATTTAGGGCATAAGGACCTTATTTTTTTATACTGCTTTAAAGAGTCATATTGTCAGCATATTTAACATTATGCTGTATTTATTAAGAACTGTTGTGTTTTTTTTGCACTGCTTAAGGATTGTAAATAATTATCCAAGTTTTTTTTTTGGGAAGGTGGGATTTATTTTTGTTTGGTTAAGTGTTTCCCCACCCCCCAAAGGTTAATTAACAAAATAAAATCTCATCTCTCTCAAGTTTTGTGAGACTGTTGCTATGATCTCCAGAAAGAGCTGATTAGACTCGTCCTGAATGTTTGTTCGCTTTTAGAACTACTTTCTCTCTGCAAATCGCTAGGCTGGTTCCATCGCATACGGTACGTTAGCTCAGCGATCAGTGACGGAGGCATCAGCTGTAGGCTATTACAATGTCAAAAAGTTAACAATGGTCTTATTAGATATCATAAGGAGAAAATATTACCTTCACACAATCTGCACAAACAATCTTTGCATTCATGTACACCAGGAGCTGACACTCCATCCAGGAAGAGGGAGCAAGAAAAAAAGCAGTTTATTCTTCTTTGTCGCTGCTCCTTTCGGCCCTTGGCGTATTGCAGTCTGTTTTAGTTATATACAGTTATGACCGTATCATAGACTTAAGACAACTGCAGATAAATAAAACTAGTAATATAATATATAATGTAATATAATATATATATATATATAATATAAAAACTTTATGGAGTAAAACTATTGTAACAAAGTGATTTTGCTCTATCCTATTTCCTTTTCATGCTGGTTATCCTTGGTTCCAAGAAGCTTCCCGTACACGAGCCGCTGGACAGCTGGAATGTGCTGATCTGGTGATGTGCGGTGCTGGGCTCTGCTGCGGCGCATGCATGCCTTTTCCCCATTGTCCATTATCCATTTAAAATAATAGATTCTTGCTTTTCTCATGGGCAGATACAGGCTAACTCTGTGCAAGACCGAAACAGATAACAGGTTTATATTTTGGCACTTATTCAGAACTGGACACCTGGGATGAAAGACCAGCGGGATTGGGGACAGAGATCCCCGGCCACTTTTTGCTTGACTGCTTGGTTAGGGCTGGTGTGAAATCGGGTCAGTACGTGCGCGGCAAACATAATCCGCACCTTTTGACATCCTTTATAGCATTCCTTTCAAACAATATATTAAAAATGATCTCTTGGCATTGCCTTGGTCTTCATGATTGCTCAGTAGGGCACATGGAGTAAACATCCTCAGTGTTTTACCTATTTATTTTTTTCCTTAAAAAAAAAAAAAAGATTTACAATTCAGGGCAGTCCAGAAAAATTAACTTATGCAGGCGTATAAAGCTGTCACCCCGTTGCATCGGAGATTACTGTCCGAGTGAATACTAATTTCACACACGTAAGGTTTCTTGTTCCAAGACACACATTTAGATTCAAAACAAAGAGTGGGACCCTCATTGCAGTTGGGGGGCACAGAGTTTTGCATCACACAGTTGGCGTTATGGTCACATGTTACATGGTAAATGAGATCCTGCACACGCTGCTGCCAGTTAACTGGACGGGAATGTTTGTAAGGCACCTGTCTGACTTTTTCACGGCGCTGTCACTTGTCAGACGCCTATCAGGAGGGGGAAATGCAGCTGTAGAGAGCCGGTGTAGAGTATCACCCACTTATTCCCATGGACCAGTGCTTTTGTACATGAGAAGTGTGGGGTGTAACCTTGGCGCGTGAAGGTCACTGGCTATAAAAAAGAAAAAAATTATTTGCATTCACCCACGTGCCCCAAGCTGGCTCTCAATAACGGTTTTGCTGGTGTGTAGATTCTGGTTATTAACTCATGTGACAGAGTAAAAAATAGAACCTGGAGATTTTTGATTTTTCAATTATATGTATCGTTAACACACACACACACAGACACTAACACAACTAGACATGCAACACAAAGGAACATGCACACTAACATGCCCAAACACTCATAGTAACACATACATCAAACGCTAGTACAACCAGACACTGAACACAAATACACATTTACACACACGCACACACACTAACATGCTCTGACATAAACACACACATCTACTCACGCTAGCACAACTATACACTCAACACTTAATACCCGCACACCCAGACATTCACCAGAGCACCACACACAGAAGATAGAAGGGTCTTATAAGTCCCAGTCAGCAACGCACACGTGATTTTTTGCTATTACCTTGTGAATCTCCATTCTATGGTCGCTCTCAAACGTATTGGTGTTAAGGTGGTAAATAATGCACAGAAGCAATTTAACTGCGTCTACATTCACAATGCTTTGGCAGAATGTAGACTGGAACTAAAAAAATGCTTCATTAACAGAAATAGATTATTTTTGATTATTTGATTCAACGAGGGAGCAGAGTATTAAAGTATCTAGAATTGATACATTTTACATGTACATTCCGGGCACATCTAAACATCTTTAAAAATGTATATGGAAAGCTGAAATAGGTATCACGTCGATTCACAGACAAACTAAAACACAATATACCAATGAAAGTTTAACATTTTAATGCCAACAAGGGGGTGCTACTATGAAGAGAGAAGCCACAAGGCTACTACTTCATATACTCCTACGCCTATGCAACTGATTTAAGAGTTAAATAGAAATGTGTTATCACACCACAGTAGCTTTCATAGAGATACGGCTTCTCACTTTCGTTTCACTATTTGTCACTTTAATTATATTGTTATTAGCTGTGAAGTAAACAGCAGAATATATTCATTAAGCAAAGTAAACTGGTTGGCTGTAATGAGCTTCAGCTGCGGCAATGACCTGCGCTAACATCAATCAGATGTAATCCTTTAATCTTATCAACTGCACGGTGGTTTAGACACAGAATCAATGCAGGTTGTGCTGTGATTATAAAATATATTCGCGCTAAATGTGCCTTGGAGTTGCCTGCTTGCTTACTGGTGAATCTGATTTTGGCAAAAGACCTGTTTTTTCATGAAAAGTCCAGCCCATGGAACTCCTAAAAGAATAACATTTGACTTAAAATAAACAACCTAATACATATTGTGAATGCCTTGTAGCCTTTTAATTATACTTGCTTTTTAACAAGAAGGAAGAGATATATCGTGTCTGATAAACATACCTGGGAACTCTACGGGTTTGGCCTGGAGAAATTCGGGAGCGGGTCTGGTGCTCCTGGTCAACACCCAAATCCTCAGGGTTGCAGAAGCCGGGTCTTGATGCGTCCCACTCCCTGCCCATTTTTACTTTAAATGGGGGGGGGGGTTTCCCAATATCTGTGGGAATGCCCAATGACAGTGGGAACACCCCCCATTTCAGCAGGACCACCCACAGACATCAGTGGGCAGTACTGGCCGCGTCTCGCAAGGGTAGGCTCCAGGTATCCAGAGCCCAGAAGTTCCCATATATATACATTGCTCTATGTACACATACAAAATAATCACATAACAGTGACAATAAATATGATGTGAGAAGACACAAAAAATAAGGTAAAGTCTGGCAGCAAGGAGCAAACCCTCCA
The DNA here is from genome assembly GCA_009364415.1 of Spea multiplicata. Lineage (NCBI taxonomy): Eukaryota > Metazoa > Chordata > Amphibia > Anura > Pelobatidae > Spea > Spea multiplicata. The sequence goes on along the minus strand of VKOC01001275.1, from coordinate 73,208 downwards.
GGTTTTATTATGTCACACACCCTGATGGTGTAAACATGGAAGTCAAATCTCTACATGGAAGTCCTACTGTGAATCCAAGGTGTTGGTTGAAGTGGTATGTCATGCCCAAGGATCCAACAAAATAGCACACATTCTAGGAATTCCAGATTTATTCTAACAATCTACCACACAAGACCCTTCTCATTTCGGCAACAGTTGGCCTCTTACGTCTTTTTCGATTCTTTAAACTTTACAAACTCCTATTGCAATATGTGTCCACACATCCATGAAAACATAGCCGTCTGAATCACTTGCTGTGACTTCCGAAAGCACTTCTCCTGCCTCAAAAGTGATTGATCTCCCTCTTGGATACTTTGATGAACACAGTGTTCTACTGCGTCTACTTTTTTAGGCATTCAACCAGGAAAGATGTGTAAGCTTACTGAATGGACAAGAGCTACAAATTCATATCGGCATACATTAGGCTGTCAAATTTTCCAAACTGCTGCCTCTCTCCATCCATTGTACCTGGGGTTGTTCAGCTTGTGAACTGTGACACCCTTGTTGGCATCAGGAACCTTCTCCGGATGGTTCTTGGGGTTCCTCAAAGTTCCGTCTTGACCTCCTTCGCAAATATCTGATAGCAGAGACAGTGCCTATGTTTGCCAGTAGGGCTGGAAAATTAAATTATATTAAATGGATTAGAAAGTTTTTCTGTGTAAATAGGAACACCAAATGAAAAACACCAAATACAAATCACAACATAAATCTGTTTATTATAAAATCAGAGTGAAAAATACATTTAAGAATTTAACAACGGTAATAACTATAACATACTGAAATATGTAAACGAGCAGAAACTTACCTAATGTTGCTTGTGAGTCCAGCTCTGCTAGTTTGTGGCTCAATGAACCTCTGGGTCTTGGTCTCGCTTGCCCCTCTGACTCTCTTAACATTAGAGATGGTAACCCACATAAAATGCAGTTTTTAAATGATAATTTCATGTATAGAAGGAAAAAAAAGCTATCCAACCCAACTTGGCCCTATGTAAAAGGTAATTGCCCTTTAGTTACTAAATCAAGCTATAAACCAAATGTAATTAATAATTGGGTTCAAATTCACCACACACACCCAGGTGTGATTACTGCCAGCCCTGTTGAATCTAAACATCAATTAAATGTAACCTGTCTTACAAAGCCAGGTAGGCTAAAAGGCCTCAAAAAGAATCGCATGATGCCGTGATCCAAAGAAATTCAGATGAGAAACAGTAATTGACTACTGGAAAGGGTAACAAATTTCTACAGCTCTGGGACTCCAGCAAACCACAGTAAAACGGAGAAACTGTGGAACAGTGGGAAACCTTCTGGTCCACCAAAATTCCTCCAAGAGCGCGTCAACGACTCAACCAGGAGGTCACAAAGGAAACAGACTAACATGTAAAGAACTGCAGGCCTCACTTGGCTCACTTAAGGTAAGTGTTCACAATTCCTCCATATGATAGGGACTGTGCAAAAATGGCATCCATGGGAGAGTAAGGAAAAAACACAGCTGACCAAAAAGGCTCATCTTGAAGACCCTCAAGACTTTTAGGATATTATTCTGTGGAATGATGAGTCAAAAGCCGAACGGTTTGGAAGACATGGGTCCTGTTACACAATAGCATCACACCAACGGTCAAACACAGTGGTGATAGCATGATGGTCTGGGGCTGCTTTGGGCGACTTACCCTAAACTAATGGAACCATGAATTCTGCTCGCTACCAGGAAATCCTGATGGAGAATTCCCAGCCATCAGTTTATGACCTAATGCTCAAGCACAGTTGTGTTATGCAGCAGGACAACAGTCCTAAGCATACAAGCAACCTCTGAATGGCTCAAAAGAAACAAAATGAAGGGTTTAAAGTGGTCCAGTCAATGTCCTGACTTGTGAAGGATTGAGATGCTGTGTCATGACCTCATAAACACTCTGAATGTGGCTGAAGATTTGAAGGCTTCAGTTACCAGCTAAAATGCTGACTGTAAGAACAAATTGCTGATCATATAAAAGTCGTATAAAAGTGCAGGGAGTGTGTGTCTTGTGAAGTCGTAATAGGGCAGCTCACTAATATAAAAAGTGTGAAAACTAAAATAAGCAAAATATAAGTCCATTGGATTTTTTCATATTATACATCTCACCTGGTGTTTCTGAAAGTCAAATTCTTTTGTTTTATACTATGTTTTATGTCCTGTCTACCCATTGTATAACACTATGTAATATGATGGAGCCATATAAATAATAATACACATGCTTATGATAGAGGCTAACAAAATGATTGCACACACCTGTTTTCCAGCCATCTGAAGATTGCAAGTCTGAAGACTTTACAGCCCAAGATGCCAAGGCCAGTAACACCAAACATGCATCGCCTGTGCCAGCGGGTATGTGGGGGGCATGAGAGCCTGAGAACAAAGTGTATAGAAAGGTTAAGCATTGCAGCAAAGCATCACAATAAACAGTGTTAGTTGATGTTACTCTAGCTGGATACAAAACCTGCAACTCACAAATTCATGGAGGTGTATAACCATGTCCAAGGTAGGCTACCCAGAGTTCCCCTTCTTCTGGTGGGGTAGCTTCACGTATGGGTGAGTCAAATTGAGAAATTAAGGGCTAGTGGGATGGAGCTGGTTGGAGAACAGCGGAAAGTGGGCAGAATGTGGGTGGTGAGTAGGCATTTCCACATGCTGCCCCCCTGCCTTGAGAACGAAGAAACTGACCTAGAGACTCAGAGTCAAACCAAGACAGTTCCCAGGTATAAGTATAACTCCTCATGTGTATAAGAGCCCTCTTATGGGCTGTAGCTGGCAGTTGATTCATTAACTTTGTACCCCACCACCCAAAAGGACTTCTCTCTGAATAAATTGATTAATATCACAAAGGAAAACATTCTAGCCATGCTCCTTCATGCTGTTCCCTCTTACCGGTCACTACTGGTGTGGTGCTGTCAAGCATCCTGTGTCTGCTCGGGACTAACAGTTGCCCATCAGCAAAAAAAAATTCATAGGCTTCAGGAACACAGAAGGACTCTGAAGTGGGATGTTCAGCTGGGGACAACATCAGCTCCGTCTCTGCCTCTTCTTTTGTTCGTTGCTCTCCTTTTAACTTACATCTGTCTTCTTCATCTTGTGTTTCAGGGAAAAAATATTCATACATGTCAGGTGAATACATAATGCCTTCTTCCCGAGAAGCTTGAGTTTCAGGCTTTGCCGCCATGTTTGTTTCTGAAATATCATCATAAAAAAAATCATACATTTCAGGAATAGTGAGTCCAGTCTGCTTGTGTTCTGTCAAAAAGACCTTTGTTGAAGATTTCTCATTATATAAGGTCTGGTCTGTGATGTTATTGCCTGTGTGGCTGCATGTCGGTGTTGTATTATTGACAGTGGTGGCCACTTGAAAATCGCTATCAAGCTCGTGTGTAGGAGCATCACGCACGCAAGCTTTGGCATTCTCTAAACTTAATGATACAGGGTTCCACGTAGTGAGTGTCCCGTTATTTGGGCCTTGGAAATTCTGCTGCACAGCTGAGGAATGTGCCATGGCTTTGGGAGATTCTATGCCTTCATGAACTGCAAGTCCATTATGTCCCTTACTACCACAGAAGAGGCTTTCACTTGAGCCATTATGTCTGGAAAGAACTTTAAAATCCTGTTTTTCTGACTCGTTTTGTGCCTCACCAATATCTTTCTTCATACTTAAGAGGCAGGTTTCTTTATGATAGTCTTGTACGATGCAAGCTATTGGAACCTCTTTTCGATCTAGTGAGGTTCTATCAAAATAGCTGCTTTTGTTGTCCAGTTCACAAACGTTGGATGGCATCCCAGGACAATTCATACTTTTTTTAATTTTACTGTCCTCTTTATGATCTGGAAGAGGAACTCCAAATACATCTAATGGGGGAGATGTTTGACTCTGGGGGACGTTTAATGAATCATTAGTCTTGTGCTGTTGCACAGAAACCACTGCAATCCTGGAAGAAAACGTTTGATGTTCAGAGGGCCCTGTATCCTCACCTTTATCAGAAATCGCTGGAATATTAGTTATTTTTAATGCATTTGTGTCAGGAGTATGATGTATTTCACCATGTTGTAGTATTCTAAGCCTGTTAAGAGCCCTCATATGGTCAACCAAACTGACTGGAAACCCTTCTATTTCCAAATGCTGTTCTTCAGCCGGATTTGGTATTGGAATGTCTACGCCAACATCCACCTTCCTTGTTTTGTACAAATGTGTATCCCTCTGACAAAGAAATCTGGAAACCGATCCAAATTCTTCCTCCTCTTCGCTCCCTGACAGTAGATCCTCATTCCGGTCTTTCCATGTGTAGCATGTCTGTTGTGCAGATGAGACAGCCGTAGGTCTACTCTGAATAGCTTGGTGGTCTTCCTGTGGAGGACACAAACTCACTTTGATGAACTTGGGCCTGCTTGTAGACTCTTCTGGTTCTGGATCACTCAACAAAAGCTCTTCCTCTGTAGCCAGTGAAACTTGAATCATGCCACATTCCTCTGCTGTAGAGTAGAATTCTGCCCAGTCCCGGTCATTGATCTGGATACTATACTCAAAGTTATCCATTGCTGTAAATGTGAACAACACACAATATTAACTGGTCACGCTGTATTCATTTCTTGGATTACAAACGACCAAGAACAGCCCCGCCCCATACAATAAGGTATAAAGGTATAAAATGTATGCGAATACAAGGAATGGGGCAAATACAGGTAAGTTTAAGCTCCCCATTGAGAACATATACATGTGCAATATCTGTAGAGTGTATTTTTTTATTACATTTTTAAACAGTTTTGTGGAATCATGATACCAGGTGATGAAAGTAATTATTGTGACGCAAAAGACATGGGGCATGCTAAATCTTCAATTAACTAAACACGGGGATGGATGCCGGAATTTCCAATAGTTACCTCATAGTCATAAGTATCTGTATTGTTGTCTTTAGAAGTTGGATAACCCCACAAATGTCCCTCTATAGATGTGACAGTCTCTATTTTCTAGGAGCTCGGAATGTTTGCTGGGTATGAGGACGTCACAATTATGTGTATAGAAGCAGCAGAAAAGATGTGTAAAGTACATTGCTCTGCTTCTAAATATCTCAAAGATACCCAACAATAGGCCACAAAACATTATATTAAAGGTCTTAATGAAATCTCCTCCCTAGCAACACCTCCAATAACATCCTTAAATATAATGACTAGATTTATTATTCACGTTTCTAGGTATTACCTGCTCACATTCAGACAAATCTCCCTATAGCAGTATGGCTTTCTTATACAATATTCCCGGTACAGTTAACCAAACAAGAATGTAAATACGTACTTTCTTCTGGTTTGGAAACAAATGACACCACATCTTTTATATTGCTTACATCGAGTTGAGGCAAGAATAGTACATCGACTTTGACAAGGTCAAACAGAGGTCGTAAGGAAATAAAAGCGACACTTAAGAATCCTGAATAAACTTGTCAGTTGTCAACAACCACTATTAGTCATATCTGAGAAACTTCTCTGGAACATACAGAAGCCATTCCTGGCAACCATGGGGATTTACCACCAAGAAAAATACTTCCTTCTGTATCCCAACAAGATGAAGTGAAAAACATGGTTCTTGATAGCTCTATAGTGTATCAAACGGGCATCTCCAATTTATTTTACGTACGACTTAAGCCTGGATGAGAGCCACACTTTGCTTTGATCTTCTGGAAATTCAGGTGCTAATCTTTTATTTATACAGAGCCAACAGATCGTTATAATATGATCTGCAGATATGTTTTCGGTTTACTACTTTAAACAATATATAGAAGAACACTTTTTGCACCCAAGCAATCCAAACCGACAAACACTTAACTGCTGGTTAATTTAATATCATAACTTATGTTAGAATATGTTTCCTAAGTTCACAGAAGTGTCATAAACTAATGCCTGCTTTACCATTCTAAGAATACATGCATAAAAAAAATATACTAGAGCTTTACAGGAAAAAAAACTAGACTCATTGCCCACCTCCTGTTGGCTACATTAATAACTTCATGAAAATGCATTCTAGAATATCGCTTAAACTCTTTCAGAAATACGGCTCTCCGGCCGGTTCTTACCTTGACAGAGGCCTTCTGCACTATTGCTCGTTACTGTAGCAAAGTGACCTTAAAATCTTGCTCAGCTACGTGCCCCGAGGCACACAGAGGTACCTGTCACAAGCTGGCCATTCCGCTGCTGAAAATAGGGCCTATCTTCTGGCAACGAGCGCGGGATCCCAAGTACACTGTGAAGGCAGGTCTATTAATAGAGGCTGCAGACATCACTCTTCCCAAGCAGCTAATAGGCTCCATGATACCCTCCCCTTCGAAGCACCACAAGTTAAAGTCCCATACAAATTGCAGGGAGTCGTGGAACATCATGTTTATTAAAATAGGCATTCCATTATCCTTTACAAAGTGATAACCCATTAATGGGTGGGATATTGGCTGCTAGTCTACAACGTTTATGTGTAATTTCAGGAGAACCTATCTGGACCAAAGAAATGTTTTTGAGTGAGAAGAAGGCAGCCTGACACCCATGCTCGTTCCTAAATCTACTCGCATTAAAAAAAACTATTTACAAATAGCATATTGGCTCCAACAGGATGACTCGGGTTGGTGTGACCTTGGTTATTTTTAAACACTTTGAACAAACTGGAAGGATTTGGAAAAATACAATTTCGAGTTTACCTTATTCGTCATTCTTTAGCAGTCCTGTATGCCTTCTAAACAGAAATGGATTGAGATTCTATCGGATCCAAGGCAGGTTTTTTAATACACTTTCCAGCATTAGTTAAGTATAGTGTGGGTATACATGAACCTATAGTTTGTGTTGTATACATGACAGGGCCCCAAATATTGCCAGGGGCCTATAGGCAGTACCCTTGGTGGACTTTGGCTAATTACTTTATGCATCACAAACATAAGAGGGTAGTCCATTATCGCCTTATAACAATGACATTTTAAGAGACACTGGCGGACCCCTCAGTTTTGAGAAGTTTTTGTTAGATGTGATCCTAAACTTATGGAAATCACTAAGTATTGCATGTGGGGAAATGAATAGCTTCTCAAAGAAGGGGATATGGGAAGAGAACACAAAAACTTGCAAATAGAGTTTTAGGCTAAAGAGCATTTTGTGTTCAGCATCTCATTTATTCAGCCATTTAAATATATTTCAGGAACATAATATGACATGTATACTGTTTTGCTTGAATAACCAACTCAAAGACATACTTTAAGGTTAACCAGAAGTATTAGAATGAATGGCGACATCTCATCAAGTGTAGGATGTCTCCTATGGTGCACATAATCCAAGGTGAAGGCATAGCAGGTGGGGGCACAGATCTAGGGTCTGCCAACTCTTCTACTGTTTTTAAGACATAAGGTGTTGTCTTAAAAAAATTGAATGTATCAGTTTTGTTTTGAAACATGACCGTTTAGGCCTATAGCCTCAGATAAACAACCCCACACAACCTTACCCCATGATCCTGAATAGAGACATGGCAGCCAAATTGGCATGGGTAGGTTTTTCAGCCCATGAGCAAAAGAACACCATAACAAAACATTTTAACAACTGCCAGCTACAGAGCCTTATGACTTTGACTACTCAATGAGTAGGTCATTAAGAAATATAGTAATTAGTCTCAGTAGAAAGTCAAAAGTGGAATCCAAATTGAAGAGTTGGAGCCAAGAAACTTTATTTGACTGTATATAATTCTTTCAAGAAGCATGAAAGCAAGAAGAAGTCGAGAGATGGGACGGTAGATGGACAGATCAATCAAATCCAAGAAGGGCCTTTTCAGGATAGGAGTTATTTTAGCATGCTTGAAGGTGGATGGGAAAAATTCAGTACAGAGGGAGAGGATAAAGATATGAATCAATTTAGGGTCAAGAGTGGATGAGAGAGACTGGGTAAGATGAGAAGGGATAGGATCCAGGCTTAATGTAGGAGAGGAAGAAGAGTTGAGTGAATGGGAGGCTGCAGAGTCAGAGAGAGGGCAAGTGCAGATATTTCTCATCCTCAAGAGCAGATGTGAGGGTGGAATTATAGAGAGGTAGTAAGGTTAGGGCACGACACATGGAGGAATAGGGGAGTTAGTATGCTGTATGAGATCAAAAGGAGAAAGGGTGTCAACTGGGATGTTGAAGTCTCCAAGGATGGCAGAGGGGACATCAGAGGAGAGCAAGTAGGGAAGCCATGAGGAGAAGTGGTCAAGGAAGATTAGCAGGGCCAGGGGGACAACAGCAATTAATAAAGAGATGGGATTAAATAGCTGGATAGCATGAACCTCAAATGAGGAGAAAGGGAGTGATGGAGCAGAGAGAATAGGTTGAAAAGTGCAAGTTCTGGTGAGTGAGGTGGAGGCCACCATATGAAAGTGCAGCAGGAGAGACAGCCTTACAAGAGGTTAGCCAGGTGCAGGGAACTAGAGGTGAAGTGGTCTTGTATAGGTGCTACTTTGTTACACACCGAACAAGCATTCCAGAGAGAAAAGGAAAAAGGAGGGCAGGAGAATGGCAGGCTAGAACCTTGAGTGGCAGAGGAAAGAGAAAGGAGCAATAAGAGAGCTGCTGAAAGCAGAAGGGGAGAGAGAGAGAGTGAGAGAAGGTGGGAACAGGCCTTGTGGGAGGGCAGATATTGCTGAGACAGGGGTGAGGGATTTGGTGAAGGTCAAAAGTACCTGGGATAAGAGGAGAAGAAAGCAATCCGGAACCAATAAAAATATAGTGTGGTGGTGCTGGTGGCGGGAGGGACAGAAAAATAATATTGACAATCAAGAAAATTGAGAAAAGGAACATTTTGTACATGATATTTGGGGAGTGTTGGTGAAGGGAGTGAAATGGAAGTGGTGAGTAACATGAATGTAACAAACACAATAAAGCTGTATGGCAGCAGTTGTTGGCGGAACAGAGTATTGATTGAAGGGGAGCTTCCAAGCTGCTTTTTGTCTTTCCTTGTCAGACTCCTTGGTAATCTTCTAATTAGTGGCACAGATGGAAAGTAGGTTCTGCCTCCAATGTCAGTTCAGATATAAGGGATGGCTGCTTGTTAGGTATTTTCCAACTGATTATTTACCTCCACAATAAAACCATCCCGCTTTTTTCCCTGCAGAAGATGTGTTCAGCCGAACACAAATGGTAAGATTTTTTTAATCTAGAGTAGACTTTAGCAATAGATGTGGTGCTGCCCCCTGCTGTAATATGGGGAGAACAACAAGGCAAACAAGAGCACCACTAGTATTGCATAGCAAAGTGTTATGCAAGGTACATTTTTACACAAATTAAATGTGTATTTTATTAAAAAAATGCCGCTTTTGTATAATTCCACAGGCATTAATATTTTAAAAAGAACAACATTAGAGAGCACTGTACTGTCTTTAACTAAAGAAAAAAATATTTTGATGATACCTATATTGATATTTAGATAGCGAGCTCCTATCTTCAGGCACATATCATCAGACCATCATCAGAAGTTTTGTGGCCCCTTACAGAACCAATGGCTGGGCCCCCTCCCCAGATGACCCTCCCTCCACACCACTAAAATGTTCTCTTCTAGTCATGTTGTTTTGGTGGCAAAGATGGCACAGAGAATCTGTTTGGGGGACTGGTATAGTGCAGACAAGCCATTTGGGGACCAACACGTCATCGAAGCATCGCTGCAGACTAGCAACGTCTATACCAGTAAGGGCTAGGGGGACCACATTTTATTTTTGCCATTCAAGGATACAGTATGTAGCAGATGATAATATACAGACAGGCATATACACTATATATATAAATCTATATACAGTATATATATATATATATATATTGTGGCAGGATGGTCCGATCAAAACATGAAACTCCAAACACCAGCAGAATAAAATCAAAATGTGGTTTATTGCAGCTTTGTATGGTCCACAGTGTTGCACTTACAGTATAAATAAACCAAAACAAAAAACAAACCCTACTCCATCTTGGAGACTAACTATACAAGGTTCTTGCCTCACTAAGTAACCGGCCAGCTAAGCCAGTCCCAGTCATAAAATTAATAGCCACACAACACAGTATTTTTGGACCGTACCTTTTTATAACGTCTGAGGGCCTCTGGCTTGACTGCCTCTCTCCCTGTTCTCAGACCACTGATGCCTGTAACAACCGCCCCTTAAACACCTGAGTGCAGGTTAATTGGCTCCACCTGCCGACCTCCCAGCAATTAACCCCCTCATGCTGGGAATAATGAGCGTTCTAACCTGCTACTGATATACACAGACTCAGTTACCTTGCCACAATATATATATATATATGTGTCACATACTCACTGATTCACATACGCACACACTGTCACATACACACACAGTACATTTTATATTATAGAAATTATTAGAAAGCCTTGGGAACCATGCTGATTTCGTATATTTAATTATTTAATTTAATAATAATAATCTCTTTATAATATACATTAGTCATTATCAGACATGAGCAGTCTCACACAATTAACCCCTCTATTATCAGACATGAGAAGTCTCACACAATTAACCCTCATTATCAGACATGAGCTCTCACACAATTAATCTATTGATCATGAGCAGTCACAGACATGATTAACCCCTCTATTATCAGACATGAGCAGTTCTCACACAATTAACCCTCTACATCAGACATGAGCAGCCTCACACAATTAACCCCTCTATTATCAGACATGAGCAGTCTCACACAATTAACCCCTCTACTATCAGACATGAGCAGCCTCACACAATTAACCCCTCTATTATCAGACGTCACATAAAGAGACAAACACGTATCACACCCCGTTGGTTTCTTGCCTGATCTGGCTGCAGTTAAAACTGAGCTCAGTGTAGAGCAACTCAGCCAATCAGGAAAGGTTTCTGAACTTCAGCCAATCAGGACAGTTGACAAGTCTCCCTTAATTGGCTGAGACCTTTACCCCTTTAACTGCACTAATTGTAACAGTCCTGTATATCATTATACCCCAGTGTAATCTTTAGGACTTTGCATCCCAGTTTGTTTAGACTGGATAGGGTAAAAGTATATCATGACCACCTACTGTACCAAAATATATCTGCTTCTACAGTGTCGGCTCTGTTAATGGTCACTCTGAATGTTTGAGGTAATGTTTACTGACTGAAGAGCGTTAGTGCGAGCCTCCCGGTCTGTCTCCGTAATATTATTAAAGTCACACTGCTTTTGAGATTTTGTTGCCATTATCATACCTTTTAGACGTTTGCGGTAATGCTCAGAAGGGCAGATTATCCCCCTGACATTTGACATACTATTAGTTTTTACAGCATTTTTAGATAGATAATGCACATTATACTTATTACTGTTGAATTCCCAACCCCCGGCCAGAAACAGTTTTCTAATCAAATAAAAATGTATGTTTGCCAGGAATACTTTTTTGTTCTGTGACACAAAAGTAGGTGCTGTTGAGTTTATGCCACAGACACAGAAAAGGCTTCTTAAAAGTTTGTTTTGTTTTTGTGTGTTTAAACCTTCCGACGAATGACAGATCTGACAGGTGTATTCGCTAGAATGCTAGAGAACACAATTAATTAAAAAAAACACCGTCCGTCTCAGATATCATAAACTCATCCTAATTCCCTTGAATGCCCCGGTCCAATGGCTCTTCAGTTATTGTGACTCCTATCCATGCTTCATTATGTACATCACATGTATATTTTCTCTTTCCAGTTGGACCCCACCATGTTAATGATTTGTCACTGATATAGTTTAATATAAACCTTGTGTGTTGTTTTTCGGAATGGCCATCTGGCAAAAGCCTAGTGGGCTGGTGGCGGACATCACCTTCTTCTCAGCTGGCGGCCAGTGGCTGGATATCCCAGTCAGTACACTACGCCATCATAATAAAAGTATCGTGCAGCCGTGGATATCCAGCTGTTGTCCGCAGTGATGTCATCATGTGGCCATCAGACTTAAAGTGCCAGTCCGGCCCTGTAGTCATTTCTTTAAGATGCATGAGAATGCTGGCAAGGGGGCAAATGCAATATCAAATGACACCAACAGTGACTTTTATGACATTGCATTCTAAATACATAGACATTAATACGTAGTTGCCCCCTCCTACAACAGCTTCCACTCTTCATGGAAGGCTTTCCACAGGATTTTGGAGGGTTTCTGTGGGCATTCTTCGCTCATTCATCCAGTAGAGCATTTGTGAAGTCAGGATGAGAAGACCTGGCTCGCAATCCCCTTTCTGGTTCTTCCCAAAGGTGTTTGACGTCAGGGCTCTGTACGGCCGGTCGAGTTCTTCCACCCCAAACTCATCCAACCATGTCTTAAGGACCTTGCTTTGTGCACCACTATGTGGGCAAAAGTATTGGGGCAACACCTCTTAATTATTGAAATCAGGGTTTGGGCTAGGCCCGATGAAGAAAAAGCTTAATGCTTCAACTTTGTGGGAACAGTTTGAGGAAGGAACCTTTTCTATGGTCCATAAAGAAATTGGGTCATTGTTAAGCCATGGCACTTTTTCTCTATTTTAGTTTTTTGATTTTTTTTTATCTATTGTCACTATTAATGATTAGGTTTTATGTATATGATTTTAAAAGAAGCCCCTACTTATCCTGAACAAAACTATCAATCATTTGTGTGGATTCATGAAATATGGAAAAGAGGAATCATAGTTTACCAAACATATGGTAAGAATGACAAAAAAAAATATTTTCTCAGATCACGAAAACCCTCAAGCGTAAATTGATTCCTCAAAACCACGATTAGCTGTACCTGCCCAGAAAAGCCTTACAATAAAAACACATATGCCAGTGGTTCATGCAGATTATCGGGACGGTAACACATGTTGTAATCATAGACATCCACTTATACTCCCTTATAATGTTAATTAAATACCTCTGGAGATCAACACACCCAAGCATTGTTCACCGCAGCTATGCTTCTATGCTAGATCAATTCTGTCCGTTCATGTAATTTAATGAGAACTCATTCTTGCAAAGTAAGCATTAAAGCTTTTTGCCACCCACTATTCTTCAGTTTCAAGGTCATTAAACTCCATCAACGCATATCAAATGTTCCCTGTATTGGCAGACGCCGCTGACAACTTGAACTTTGCTGAATAGACCCCTATTTTTTTAAAATGTGTACCTTTTTTTTGGAAACCCCACAGGGCATATTCACAAAGATGTTGGTGACTTTGCGAATGTGGTTTTGTACGCGCACCTTTTATTTCAAGGGTCTGGTTTTACCCACCAATCCTTCCCAAAACTTCTCGTGAATCCTTCTAATGGGCACGCGACCACAAAGATATATAAGATATGATATATAATAAGATCACAGAGTTTGCCTACTATCCAGTGTCCATATAATGCATAAACATTGCTACGAACCGAATATTCATATCATGCTACCCTACACAAAAACACTTATTTTAACATCCCATTTGGAGTGCAGTTAGTAAGCCATGTTCAACTACCCGGAGGTCGATGACTTTGCACCCCCCCCAAGCCCCTTCAACTGGGGTCTTGTGGGAGGGAGATCTGTTCCTCTGTTATTGACATACTTTTCTAATAAAGAATTCCGCAGGTTAAAAAAAATAATCTGTGTGGTCTGTCAAGCAGCATCTGGAAACCATTAACCTCACATCAAAGAGCGGGACACTTCAGGCACAGGTCAATCTCTGAAGGTGCTAATAGGGGTGGTAAAGAATACCGGGCATTCCTGAAGTGCCCTGCCAAACACGCCAATGATCCAAAGAATTCAATACATTTAACAGCAACGTTCTTACCAATTTTCACAGAACTACCATGGATACCCCAAACTTTTAAAGAAAAAGACAAAAATCTTTTTTGTGCTTGTCCGAGATGGCGAATGTATCTTAGCAGGCATTGCATATCTGCTCCTCTTTTAGATGCGGTCTTAATGTTTTGGGAAGCTGGCTGCCTGTGAGTGATATGTGGCGTGATTTCGCCAACAGCTGGAGCGTCACAGCTTTCTCAGCCATTGTAATAAACAAACCAGTCATACGAGAGACTGTGGGAAAAGGCCTAACGCTCCGAAGGAGTGAACCTCGCTGATCCTTTGTTATGACATATGAATCAAACACCAGATGGGAGTGAGGTTCACATCACAGATACCTTAGCTATGGCCTATTGTTAAAAGGACTATGTGCTGTCACCACTTCACACAGACTCTGCGAAAACACTGGGGTCATGGGTTAACTGTTAAAATAATTCTCCCCAAAGTCTCCCCACCATAAGGCTTGGTAACATGCTGGGTCGGATAATGATTTAAATTTGATATGACAAACAATATTGGTGTTCTGAAGTTGTGATACAATTAAAAACGCACACAAATACTTAGAAATATGAATGTTTATAGCTTGGGAAGGTGTGTTAGTATGGAGCTACAAATTCATAATGTAGTCCAGGAAATAACGCTTAATTTATTACACTAACGCTCATCCCATGACATCCCATGAATGGATATTTCATTTTCAATGAGCATTCATCTGTCCCATCTGTTCTTGGGATGTAAGAGTCCAAATGACCAATAATTTACAAGCTGTGGAATACAGCCGTGCATGGTGAACAGATCACCCAAACTACAGGTCAGACGAGAAATGTTCTTCTACATTACAGGGAGCTTAGTATAGTTTAGGCTCTGGCAGGTTCATAGGCAAGACAAGACGTTTGGCAAGGGGGCTAATCCAGTAGGAGGGCCCATCGGAGTTAATATTAATGCTGCTTTCCTAAGCCCCCTCTTTGGCTTTGGGTGGTATCTCTGTGAGGGAGCCTTAGTCACTACCATGTTGGTAGTCACTACCCTGATATGTTTTTTTTCCAATATCGGGATGTTCTGAACACATTGCAACCCTTCAAATTCTAACTGAGGCTAACCCTGCATGGTCACCTCCCCTTGTCTTGACCTCCTATAAGGAGCAAGAGATGGAAAGATCTGGTAGGGCCAGCCCCAGGGCTTGCCATAGGCACACCTGGACACTCTCTGGGTTTGACCAGGAGTCTCTGGTTGCAGCGCTGCTTCCTCAGGTCTCTGGGTCACTTTCCTCTTTCTCAGGGCAGGCCAGTGCCAGTTGGTCAAACCCACTCCCGGCCCACTTATGTCTGCCTATGGCAAGCCTCGCCCCCTCACAACTAATCCAGCCTCCACGTATAGATAGCCACAGCCCATCAAGAAGCCCCTCTCCATGAAGAAGTGGAGCTCAGGGTACATTGAGTAGTTCCCAGGTGATTATGTGACCCCCTCCCATTTAAACCCTGGCAGCATTTTAAAATCAGCACTAAATTGATAGGCTAATAATACAAATAATGAGAAATGGGTGATTAGGATATACTAATGTCCTCTGACAATTGACAATTAGCCAGCGTAACTCGCATCAGGTGTTTATGTCAAATATAATATTAGTGAATACGGGAAGGTAAACGTTAAGGATTGGTGTATGATGTCTCTTTAATCCTTTTACCAATAGTTAGTTGTTTTGGATACTCAGACTAGAATGATTTTTTTGTGGTATTTATAATAAAAGTGTTTAACAGTTAGTACAATGAGTATACAAAATATTTTCTTACGTTCTATATATACAGAGAAATTCAAATAATCTTCTCATAACAGTTTGTAATCCATAGAATTGCCTGTTCATATTTTTTGCCCCCAACCAGAGGAATTTTGTAATCTGTACCTGCTGGTAGTGATCATTTTTTAACACTAGGGGGCACTAAAACTCCTCCAATGATACATAGTAATTACTGAGTACTGCCTGTGGGCTGACGATGTGTGCTTTTCCAAGCACGGAAAGACATTTGAAATTAGGGAAACTATAATTTTGATGATGAACGACTTCTAAGGTAATGAATAAAATATAACATCTGTACGCTCGCTGAATCACTATGAAGAGAGTGTTCAAGATTGCTTCTGGACATTGTGGATGAGGCAGTTGATCTTAGTTCCAGCTTCTTTAAAGCTTGAAGATACTCTGACATGTTGCACTGCAAAGACAAAATATTCGTATTAACCCTTTGAATGATAGTGGACTTAATGGGTAAAAGGATTCCGCTATGAGGCGTAGCGTGCTCCTCTGACAGCCGATGGATTGATAAGATCCTGGGGGGGAAATATAGAGTTCCATTTATTTACACTAAGTGGTATATTAAACAGCTAACTAGTTATGACATATTTAAAATATGAAGAATGTGCATTCATCCCAAGCTACACAGACACCAGCATTGCTGTATTTTATAATTATTATGTCATATGAATTACCATACATTTTTTTTCATGGTAATTAGTCTATTTTTTCCAGCAGGACTTAATATTTCATGAGGCCAAATAGGGACAATCTACTGTCGCTAACATCCTCAGTAATGATGAAGGCATATTAATTATTCCTTGACTAGACTCATGCAGTATGCCAGGAGACAGGAGACCACGCTCCTTCCACGCTTTAAACTACAAGAGCTTACCCAGGACATGCAATGCAAGCAAAAACGACCGTCACCAGCATGTGTTTGTGACCAGGCGCTTGTTTGGAAAGCAGCTATTTTAGGGAATCCAAAAAGGGAGCAGCATAAATATAACCCATAAATGCTCCTCGTGGTTCCATTCCATTTGGGATCTCAAACCTATGTTTAGTTCTTCTTATTTCATAGACAATCATATGACAACTTTCTTTCAAACGGAGTACACGTCTACAAACGCAAAACAAAACACTCGAGTGAGTGAGCATATGCTTCGCGTAATGTCGCATTCCATTCCAACAGAAAATAAACGAAACAGACCACATATCCAAATGAAAGTTGCAGTCCATACAGTACCATGATACAATGTCACCATCCACCAATGTTTCATAGTAACAATGTAATTAGTCACCGTCAGCTGGCAGGAAATACACCAGGTGTCACACATCTCTTTTTGCATCAATCACACCTTCAATGCCTTTTGTCCATAAGCTTGAGGTAGCAGGGCCCTTATTATATACGTTTGTGTTTTGCTTCCTATTGTTTAGCGCTATGCACTTTGTTGGAAATAAATGTCATATTATAATAATATACCGGTAATTGGTTCTTTCTTCCTAAAAATGGTCTCCTGATTCTGTTTTTCCCCATTGCTGACTTTTGGTGTATATTTTGTATTCTTTGTCCAACCAAGAGTCAGGGGCGTAAGATGGTGCTAGTAATCAGTACAGCTCCAACAGCAGTGATGGGTGCATGTGGAGTTGTCAATGCATGACAATTAGGTGGAGCAGTAAATATTAGGAGTTGTAGTCCTAACAGTCGGAGAGGCTCCAATTACTACCTCTTATTTTTAGAAACAACCAGTTATTTGATCCTAATGGACTAGCGTTTTTTCAAAATATAGGAACCCTGAAATTTGGTAAAGTTTCCATATGGTTGCTATAGCCATAACACTGTAAACTTTGCCAAACTTAGTTAGTATTATAAATCTCCTTAATCATTCTTTTGTCAAGGAGTGACCACAGGTATGGAAGACTTTGCCGGAAATGACTAAGAACTAGGACTTTTTGACTAGGTCATAATTCTTCCCCCGTGATTCTCTCACATGGTTTAGAGCCAAAGCGAGACAGCATGAAGTTCAACTTCTCCTGATGTCTCTGGACCTGAACCAGCCACTTGAAGACAAAAAATGCAAAATAAATGAGATAAACAGCTATAAAGTAACATTACAGAGTCCCTACAATATTTTGGTATAACAATTTACTTTCTTCAGTCTTGTTGACGCCAACACTTGAAAGTTGACACAATGATTTAGCACAACAGGTCCATCTTCACCCATAACAGTCAACAGGTACCTTAAAATAACACACAGTATAAAAAGGCAACACTAAATGAGTTAAATTAGTGACAGCGGCCCTACAAAGATATCCAAGTGATTGCCGCCTACCATCAGGTCTTTGGCAGGTGACACTAAACCATATTGTGTGCACAATAAACAACATGTTGTTTTAAAAATGTTAACTTGGGACATTTAAGGTGCAAATTGACTCCTCTCTGAATGGAGTGGTGTAAGAATGTGTTGTGGGTGTGGGAATTGATGTACCCATTAACATAATGAGAGCATTACCATTTCTATAGATTTGTATATGCGCTAACCTGTTGTGATGGAATGAGATGTGAGACAACAAATAAAACAAATACACTGAAATGAGTTTTGTGCGTTACCGGACTTGTATATCTCATATATTTCATTCCATATCAGCCTCGGAGTTAAATATTTTTACATGCCTGCGATAACCAGCCTCAATCATTATATTTGTTGAGACAATCACTGACATATCTGCTAATCAGATAGTTTTCATTCCTCTACTTTTCTGCATCTAACTTTTCAACTTTTTGGTGAATAAACTCTTTCCATATTTGTTGGTGGTTGATTGTTATATGTTTATTGTCTGTGATATTAGTAAGCGCCATGCATGCTCTTAGTACAGAGGAGCTCAGGGGGCTTGATTTTTTTATTTTATGATTCGACAAAGAGGTCGATCCCGTGTTTAATGGTCTGTGCTTCTTTTTATTGCCGCGGGAGGGGTTCTCTTCCCCGGCCAGCGTCAGGCCCTGCATGTTCCAGTTCTGCGGTGTAGATGCTGCCCCAGCTTTGCACTCTGGCCACCCACTCTCTGCTACCCCCTCCTCAGTTTCCCAGGGGGTTAGTAGAGGGAAGGGAGAGGCAGGGTCAGGTTCCAGGGATTAGGCAGGCAGCAGTCTGGAACCCTCACTTCCTCCCAAACCCCCACCTGCATCACTGAATAAAAAAACAAATCCAGACCCTTCTGGGAAGAGAGAGCGAAATCCAAGCCAGGCAGGGTCAGAGGCAGCAAGAGGAAGCGGATTACTTTAATCTTAGGGTTCAAAGAATCTCCCCAAATCATTCTCTAAGAGCATTAGGTGTGCCTGTCAGCCAGGAGGGCCAAAGGGTGTCAGACGACAGGTTACGCATCAAATTTGTTTTGCCATAAGAGCTGGATTTGGTTTCAAGGTCATTTAGAACGCACATCTGTTTTATGTCAAGATGAAAAAGGACCTTTTTAGTCTGTATGTTTTAGGAAGCTCTCCGTAAATCTAAGCCCAAGAGCTTACACTCTAAGGATGACTTTCAGTTCACTTTTCTTACTCATCCAAAGGAGGTGATGTAGCCAAGTGTCATAGTCTTTAAAGTCAAAGCACTTACAGACCAATACAGCATGCATTTAGTGAGCAGATTTGGTCAATCTAAATTTCATTAGAGTGCAAGCTTTGAAGACCACTTAGAGGTGTATTCAGGCTTATTAAGCCATATAATATACCAGAGGAAGAGACTTGGCTTTTAACCCGTGGTGGTTTAGTGGTTGTTGCACATAGGGAGACGGAGATCTATGCCAGTGGATGCACAGACTCTAAGGGGTTTTGCCCTAATCTCAGGGTCTCATGGTGAAAGGGCAGATTATGATTGATATCCCTGCTTGAATGCAGGTGACTTAATTGTAGATTATCTTTAAATAATGACAGGTCAAGGTTTCCATGAATGATGACAAGCAGCAGATAACAAATAATGTACTTACCTCTCCTCGAGGTCCTCTAGTGCCTTAATAAGGGACAGTGCAGGCAAAGGTGAATGGTGTGGGGGCTAAATTGTGACCCCCTTTTGAAGTCCAAGTCACTTTGTTACATTTCTCCATTTATATAAAAATTAGTTTCTGTGGTTTTACTTTATCTCACATTATTCAGGTTTAAGAAACACATTTGAATAATTAATTTCCCAGTTTCCCTTTGTGTTGTTTCATTCCTCTCTCTGACGAGTCATACTGGTAGAAATAAATTATTTGGAAAGAAATATAACGGTGAACGCTGTGTTGTCCCACCAAATCCCCCAAGCGTATATTGCTGGTTAACCAGCCATAGATGCAATTTAGTAACAGCCATTTTAACGTTTATTTTATTAAGGCCTCAATATGAAGGGGCTTGCCGGTTTCATTAGTTTGAGGTACAGTTCCAAATCTTGGATTCTCTTTAAGGCCCGGATTTCAGGATTCACATGAACTATAAAAGTGGATCTATGTGAATCCAGTGTCGACTGGGATTCTGGGTTTACGTGTCCAGGTTCAGTATAATATGTGCTACTCCTTGAAGGAGAGGTCTTCTTATCAATCCCTGAGATTCTGCGAATCCCACCACCAGCTTTTTGTCATTCCTGCTCATTAAAACACATTTTGCAGGTTGCATTAAATGGAACCTAGGATCGCCTCCGATAGAGTTTCTAATAAATATTTTATTGTTAACAGAAACATAGACTTTGACAGCAGATAAGTACCATTTGGCCCATTTAGTCTGTCCATTTTCCTTATGTAAAAACTCTTAATCAGTTGCTGGACTCATCTTAGATTCAGGAGCCATATGCCCATCCCATGTATACATAAATTCCCTCATTGTATTAGCCTCCACCACATCTACTGGAATGATGTAAAGTAAAACGTCCTCACATTACATCTAAGCCTCCGATCCTCTGGTTTTAGTTATGACCTATTGTACTAAAATTTCTCCTCCTTTGCAATAAACATCTCTCCTGTACTTTGTTAGATCTCTTTACGCATTTAAATGTTTCTATCACATTCCCCTTCTCTCTTCTTTCTACCAATACATGGAGATCCCTTCGTTTTCCCTGATAATTTACCCCGAAAAACATTTCACATTGGAAATAGTCCAAACTTAAGCCAATTTGCCTATGAAATAGGTACGTTGAGATGAGATGAGTGTCGGTGAAGGGTCCAGTTGTGTTGGCATTAGCGAAAATGTTAGTTGGATATGCTTTTGAATTCGCTTCAGTTTAAAATGCAGACTTAAATGGACCGATTTTACGAATAGACACGAATAACATCTACACCTGTGCCCTGTAGAGAAAAAAAGAAAATCCAAAGGCTGTAGGCTAAATGTTGCTGCGGAAATTGCCCTCTTTTGTATTCTAAATACCCCCTGGTATTCTGTTACCTTGGTTATTCTCAACTGCCATTCATGCTCTCAAAACTAGCCCCAGGCCTCCTCAACCGACCTCCAACATACTGTATTTATAGAAATATTTAGCACCTAGTTTGAAATGACACCAGATGTTTTGTGGTCTGATATTCATTAATTCTAACTTATATACTGTATATATATATATATATATATATATATAATCTATATCTATACAGAGAGAGAGGAGAGAGAACACATATATAATATATATATAATATGAAATGAAATGATACACCTCGTCCTTAATTTGTTTTTAATAAGTTCCTGCTGCAATGCACACGGTTGTTGTATTCTTTTGTTTGGGGTAGAACACATTCACTGAAAAGCACCATCAATTTTTTGGCCAACATTTCTGATTTATTAAGACTTTCCTTATCGCGCTCTCACATAGGGTTATAAGATTTTTCCTTCAAATCCCACATTAATGCTAAACAAACTAATTAACATTGTGAAGTCTATTCTTTTTTATTGTATTTGGTGGTGTAGTAATGTATCCACATTGGTGCCAGTATGCATGACAGAGCTGGAATGGGGGTGACCAAGCAGCGCTGGCATTTAAGGGCAGCAGCACCAAATGACACACGCTACCCTTATACACAACGGTATAGGTCTGTACGTGGCCTTGTCCTCTAGACTGTAAGCTTCGAAGCCGAGTCCTCTTTATAATGCATCAGATGTCTTCACAGAAACCAGCTCACAACCAGCAAATAGTCATTAAAAATGCCTAAACATTAGGGATTCCGTCACACTAAATGACCATATATTCCTCAGCCAAGTACCCCAAGTTTTGGTGAGTTCTATTTAATTTTTGAATGGCTATATCGCTTACCAAGGAGCTGAATCATTGGGACTGGATTGAGATCCTCATGCAATCTAAAGCCTTCTCTGGACACCATTAATGAGGCGCCTGGTCAGAACCTTCCAATAAATCGAGTTTCACTTTACATTGTGTTCTAAACAATAGGTAATTGTAAAAAGGTAACCAACTCGAGAGTCACCCCATCACCTAAGTGATTTTTTTTTTCAATTCTAATTTCGATATTTCAGTGAAAAATAGACATTACTTTTTTACTGTGATTCATAATGAATGAGACACCTTCTGGCAGTTAGTGGGTTAATGCAGTACATTCTATAAATAGCGTTGGGGCATGCAAAGTACTGTTGTGTGTCTATAGGAGAGAGGGGATAATATACAGACCCTGGAATGTTGGGATCCCCCACCAAGAAAATATTCTGTATCCCTGTAGCTACCATGGGAAAGATCAACAATGCAAGCGCTTGTCCTCTGATACAAAGTGCTTCTCCGGGGAGCTGTCAGAGTGTAAGTAAGTCAAACGCAAAAACAAACTCAAACAAACTTAGGGAAAAGGGGCCTTCTTTTGGCCTTACACGTGTGGGAAACATAAACATGCAAAAACGCATGGGAAGCACGTAGAGAGCCAGCAGTGTATGGTGCAAACAGTGTATTTACAACATGTGCTCTGTAAGAAACACAGACCGTCCAGAACGATGACACAGCGAACATGTTTTACGTTTCTCCACACTCGTCGCCAGATTTTCCGCCAAGGCACGTGCTTAGCAAAAACTAGGATTCTGGCAGCTGTGGCTTAATTTTTAACATTTTAATTCCACCATAAATCCACTGAAATTAACTCTACAGTTCCTCTAGTTGTGACACCCCCCACTTACTGCATATCAGAAGTTGGTGTCTCAGTTTTTTGCCCAATCTATAGAATGGCCCTGGGAACTGGGGAATTGGCAATACAGCAGAAATATTACTGGCACTATTCAACCAAATAATCTGATGGAAATAATAAACAGCAATTTCCATATATATATATAAACAAAAGCAGAAAAGAATGGCCAACACCATACATGACACATGGATAGGCTACCTAGAGGTCTCCCACTGCTGGAGACGTCCAATAGCTGCCAACTGTCCAGTAATGGGGACAACAGCCATCCCAGCCGTTTGGGTGCTCAATATTAGAAGAGGTACTTAGTATATATTGGGATCTTGGCCAGAGCATGATATTACTACAACGTACCATAGGGAAGAGGTGACATGGCCTTGTGTGGCATTACTCTAAATGGACAAGAAACTATGGTGAATTGAGGGGGTCAAATACTGAAATTAATAAGAAAATATAACGTATGGTCTGCTGTATCTCTAAAGACACTCATTTTCAGTAGTTCGCAAATAGCCCAGGAGGGAGACATTACAAATCTATACATATTGTGACGGAAATGCCTATAGACAGGGTATGGCGGGCTTTCTTGCAATATCTCTGAAATTGAACTTCTTTTGACTGTTGTTTCCCCAAACAATTGAGACAAACCAATAGACTACTAAGTGTAATGGTTTTTCGAACCTTCATGATCAAAATAAGTTGATTGTAACATATACTGCAGGACTGAATTCCAAAACAGGTTTTGACCGTACAAGTACCTTAAAAATAATGGTAGCCCATTCACATTTTTCTTGGTAAAATGTATGCACATAAGGCTCTGGTTCCTTGCATATCATAAAGTGCTACTATTTTACCTTCATCTATTTAATGTTATCACCGAGGCAGACAGACCTTTGGAGCTTCATCTTCTGTGGATAAAGTTCTTGAAAGGTTGGCTGAACATGGTGGAATGCGTATTCATCGGCATCTGGTGTGCCAGGGGATGCCTGGCCCAGCTTATCATTTAAACACCTTTCCTGTATTCTCACTCAGACACATGCGCTGCAGGCACCGGATTCTTCACTCATAAGACATGTAGGGAGGCATATGGCGTACATTTAAAGCTGTGCATGACAGCAGCTGATGTTCAGCAAAATATGAGACATTGTAAAAGAATTTCCAGTAAACGGTAGTCCTGATAAAGACATCTGACGTCACAAACCATTAAAGAAAGCAAGATAGGAGTTCTTTAAAGGGAATATATCCTTTAAATCATAAAAATGCTTACTTTAAAAAACTCTACATAAAGCTTTGTCCCGTAATAAAAACATGTTTATACTCAGTATTAGTATTTAAAGAAGAACCGTCACCGGTGGTGTGTTTATGTGGCTGGCTGCTCTAGGTGTGACCCAGGTCAGTGCCTCCAACATCTAAATTGAGCAGGCATCTCCTCCTTGCGTAAGCTGAGCCATATCTGAGGACATGAACGGGGAGGGGATATCACAGATGCCATAATGTAAATTGGTTGATTTGCCCAAATAGCCAATTTATTAAGCCTGACTGCCTCCTCGGGATCTGCTGCCCTAAGGTCTACTAGGCCAGAATATACCTCTGACTTATAAAATAATTTCTCTTCTGCATATAATGTAATATAAATGCTGGGCCACTGGGCATTCTTTTCTATTCTGACACCATACCCACAATCATACATTTTCTTGTGCTTTTTTTGGGGGGGGGGGCATGTTTGCCACATACCTGCGAATTTATGCTCCCTTGAGCTATGATGTCAGCATTTGGTGTGACAAACAGGCTTGTGGTTGCCTCTGGCAACCAAGCTAATTATAAAACTGAGCCCAATAAAGCAAACGGAACTCTGGCTGTCTCCCAAGCAACCTCATGAAAACCTCATGAAAAAGCTTTGCACACCTCACTGGCACTGGGATAGAGAGAGAGAATGTAATTACTGAAACGCATTGCTCACCGTTCTGGCCCTCAAAGAGTAAAATCTTGCTGGTGGAAGGCCCTTTGGTGACCCACTATAAAATAAAGCCCACATTCATTATGCGGCAGAATACTACGCTATAAATGCAGATCTCAACAGGCTATTAAATAAACCCACTTACAGCGACGTGAGGCTCCAGAAACTAAACCATTAGTGAGAAGTGACAGGAGGCCATTAAAAATGTTTTACTTGCTAATGTCTCCTGGAAAATCTCCAGTTAATGTTCAAAGAGATTCCTTATCATGGACTGAAAAAGTGCTGTTGGTTTAGGAGATTTTAGTAAATACTGCTTTATGGCTAACATTCTGAAGAATGGAATTCTCTCTCGGAAAGATCTGGATCTTTTAAAGTGATGGTACGAAAAACGTAATGTGTGTGTACCTTTAACATACATTTATTATACTACTTGTAATATTTTATTATATTCAGGGTGATTTTTACCAAGAATGTGATTGGAACAATACATAGAAGCATTTAGTCGGTGACTAATACTGTTAAAGCGGCAGTCACACTTTGTTAAAAAGAGCTTGGGCTAGCAGCTCTGCAGGCATGTGGTCGACGGGACTGTTTATTTAGGTATGCAGAAAGTCATAAAACTACTAACACTTTCTCTATATTTGCACTTCACTTCAATATGTTACCCCTATACCAGGGCCAGACTGGTGGGTTTAGTGGCCCTGGCACTTTAAGCTAAGGGGCCCCTATATGATGCATAATCAACGATGGTATGGCAAGTAAGCAGTCTGAGCCACTTGCCTGGTTTGCCAGACTTTGGGCCCATCCTTTACACTTTTAAATGCATTCAGGCCATAAGACATTTTATTGTAAGGTTTCAGGACGGAAAACATTACATTTAAAATTTAATGATTAGATTTGTTGTTTGTTTCACCTTAAACATTTAAATGCTTGACAAATCTGCGAGTTGAAACAATTTATGAACTAATACAATTTCCAAAAATTCAGTTACATTGTTACAATGAACTCACCTCCACATCATTTTTGTTTCTTAGTTTTTTTTTAAGTGATGTCTTAACATCTTTAAGATTATTAGAAAGTAAATGCAGAAGGTATACAACATACTGAAATTTTATCTAAATATCAACTATTATAAATATGATGAAAGTTGTTGTAATAAAATTAAATAAAATTCATTAATAATTAAATTTAATTAATAATTTTCACCATACAAAAGGAAATATTTTTTAGAAATGGCCTTTGTAGAGGAGATATCTTGCCTTTCAAGTTGGTCATATTTTTTAAATTCAAATGGGGACATTTTTAATGCCTAATTTCTATGTTAGCAACAACAAGCAGGAAGTGTACACAAACATATAGACAAAGAGCAGGAAGTGTACACAGCATTCGATGGAAATGTGTCCATAATAAACAAAGTAAAATCAGAAACAGACATGTATTATCTGAGATATTAACGCTCATCAATGATGATATTTGTAAGGTTAGTTTTGAAATAAATCGCATTTTTTTGTGGGAATTTTTAAAATGATTCTGGTAAATATTGCCAAAGAAAAAAACAAAACAAAACAGGGGACCTTGCCCTAAAAACAAGATGGTGCTTATTAAGAATTGCATGAATTATTGGATAAATTAGAATTTATACATTATTATAGAAATGGTTATTTTTAGCTAAAAAAAAAACAGTTAGTCTGTTCATTTGCAAGAAAAAGTCAGTACCCCCCAAAAGGACCACTTAAAAGGTGTGCAGATAACCAGTATCTAAATGGTTGCATGCTTCCAAACACCCTAAACCGCCACATAAAATTTTAGGGAAAAAAAATATAATTTACTATAGAAAATGTTATAGATCAGTGTACTGCGTAATCCCTAATAACCATCGGTCATTGAAGAACTACAGTATATAGGTGATCATCTGGATTGTAAGCCCGTTTGAGCAGTGAACTCCTGTTGTTTCTCTAGGTCAAATTGTTATGTTATATACTACCTGTTTAGCCATTGCGCTATGATGGCGCTATATTAAACAATAAATAATAATACAAAACAATAAATAATAATACTCAATTCAGTCGGTGTTCTGTAGGATAAAAAAGGTGCAGCTGTAGTAGTTGCCAGCGATTGCTACAACCATAGATGCTACAGACTTAACAAAAGGTGTTAAAATCTTTTAACTGAGAATATGTCATTAACAGCAAGGGTTTTGCAAAAGTTTCTTTATCCTCGCTATGGCGAAATTATTTGTTTTTTCTCCTTTCATCTTATATCAACATGCTAACTGGCCTCACTCCCCCCCCTTTCCACCCCCCCACTTCATGTTGATCCATGTGTTATGCAGAAGAGTTTCATCCATCCTTTGCAAATGCAGAACGCTAGATCCAGGGGTCCTTTCATGCTGCTTGCCTCAGTCCTGCCTCCTCTTGCAGCTCACACACAGCATGGCGGCAGAGCATCTATCTCTCCTTCAATGGCAGAAAGTGTTTGCTCAGCACCACTGTGGGGAAGAAGGGGGATTTGTCCTAGCAGGGAACCCTGCCTGAGTTAATCATCTGTGCCATGTGCAGCCTGAGGTGATCCCTCTGATGAGTTGCACCGACCCAGTACTTTCTCAGCAGAGGGTAAATATATTGCCCACTGGCAATGTAAATTCATTCATCCGACTCGCTTCATTCAACATCAATGGATGCAGGTACTGTACCTGCTTTTCTCTTTCTTCCCCCGTCCCCTTAGTAGGAAGTGAGAAGACTCATAAACAATTCTCAAAAAGCAATCACTTTAATTAAAGGTTTCTTGAAGGCTCTGCAGACTTTACAATGGTTATTTCACGAGCACCACTAATTTAGACTAATGGTATAATATAGCCATTAGTGCAACGTTGATGAAATATAACTTTCTTTTACTTTCTGTTTTTTTTTTTTTCTGGGTAGGAATGGTGGGAGTCTATTAATAAACAGAGAAATCACATTATTTGCACTTTTCATTGTTTTAAAAGAAAAAAACCCAAAAACAACAAATTGTGGCCAAACAAAACTTATTTGTAAATTAAAATAAGAAACAAAAAAAATAAATAAAAATAAACGTAAGTAGACAAAGTTAAACCTAGGAACCCTGTCCACATGCCCTAAAGCGAGGCTGCACTACTCCAGGGCCACACTGGCCAGGAATTGTTTTTAATATTTTTGTTTTTTTATTAAGATGGGTCCAAGCTGGAATATCCAAAAATTTTGGCCTGTTTGCAGCCTTGGTGTGGAATCGGGCATGCCTCAGATGAGAGGAATGTTATGGAAGAACATTTTGGCTAAGCATCAAGATAGCAGGCAATTCGGTCCTGGCGATCCAAAATACACCTGGAGTACAGGCATTGCCTGACTCCCGATATTCCCACAGGAGGACCACACATGGGATAAGTCAACAAGGAAATACATGCAGGAATTTTTCTAATTCTTGTGAAGCTTTCTTGTAAATCTACACAGAATTGTAAATTAGTGTCTAATAAATTAGTGCTTAGTCATAAGCTGTCTGTTTAAGCACTAAGGTGCAAAGCGCGTCAAGCGATTTTACTTGTTTTGTACCTGCATATTTATTATTCCGTGTGGATTTACAATAAAGCATTCACAAGAATTTGCAAAGTATTCCAGGATTTCTGGATTTATTACCAGAATGAGCATATTCTAAAATATTTTCTTTCATTTTTATGAAGCCTCTAGAATTATTTGCCACTCTTTTTCTGTGTCTTTGACCAGTTTCTATTCTTCCAAGAAAGCATAAAGGAGATGGAAAGGGCAGTTATGGGTGTTAATTGTAAAAGTAGGGAATGGTGATAATATTCTTAGGTCCTTCTAGTGGCAAAATCATTTAAGATATCATCTTGCTTTTTGTTTATGCCCCAAACAATGATATGCCACTAGTTGATAAATATAATATGGCATATATTTATGTTGAGTTACACTCTCAGCCACCCCCCCTCTCCCGCTATCACCTTTACTAATGAGCTTCAAGATATGACCATACAATGGCAGCACAACTCCCCATAGTTCAAACGAATTGGTTGGGGAGATCACAGATTTCTCTTAGATATGTACCAGTGCAGTGACCAACGGTACACCAAGACCCCAATAGATCAGAAGGACGCTGCCCCCCCGGACCTACCTACCTAAGCCTAGTCCAGAATATGCCACTGGATATTGACAAGGCCATGTTTCATGATTTGAACAGTTGGGTTCAGAGATCAACCTAAGGAAGTAATTGTAATGTTAAATATAGAATTAGACCTTCTCTGTAAAAAGACTAAAACTGATCAATCTGGGAGATGAAGTTCAAATAAATGTCACCATTTAGCTATGATATATGCTTGGAAAACTTAGAGCTTCCTTTTGACAACCACCTGTGGAAGCATATAAGACCCAGAATCAAGGAACCAGTGATGTGGAGACAGGCAATAAAAAAGAGAAGGAACAAATACTAAGTGAACTTTGAAAGTCCTAATAACTCATTATTTAACTTTTCACGGACAATGTGTTGTGTATTATTCCCTCCAAAGTCAATGTAACTTCCTTTCCAAGGATCAACAAAATAAAAAGGAGTTTTGTTTAATTGAACATTTACAATTGTATTCATCTCTTTCATGCTTATTGCTTCACTATACTAACCACAGGATATTATGAAACATCGACTCCATCCCCACTGGATAACTACTCATTAGGGCTTCTTAATTAACCGGAATCTCCAGCTAAATCCAGCAGCTCAACATGGAGTTTCCAAATCCCACCAATATAACCTTCTATTCAGTTTGTCTCTTCCTCAGCTTGGAACAACCTGTTTTTGAGAGAATACACAATCACTTTGAATCAGACTGCTACTTAAAACTAAGTACGGAGTTGGCTTCTTTTATAATATACCTCCCCTGCAGTTGAGTTCAAGAAACCTTGGTTCTCTCTCGTGCCAAGCTTCATTCTAGGAGAGCTATTGTTAAGGGCTCCACTAGACCCAACTCCTGGGGTCTGAAGTGTAAAACCTTGATTCGTCTGGTAACACTCTAACTATAAAAGCCAGGCAGGGGTCTTGGGTCAATATTGGTTTTGGAAACAGATGGAGAAATGTTGAAATGTTGAATTCCACTGGCTTTCCACTGTGTTGTTTGGTCTATTAGTGTAAACAGCCTATTGTCTTAAGGCAAAACCGCTGGCAGGAGGTATGCAGACAAAACCTTGTTACAGAGATTAAAGCCTGCCCTGCAAATGAGGGGGGAAGCACATAAGATTCAAAGCTGCAAATAAAAAAAAAAGAAGAAAAGGAAAGAAAGAATAACTCTTACAGACCGGTGAGAGGCGGAACAGCATGGAGAAAAATAAACCTGAGATAGTCCACATGTTGTAAGGTTCTATTGCTGTCGTAAATGATGAGAAATTACATCAGGGAAGCAATCGCTTTAGGTAGGGGTCGTATGTAAGTTCAGTGATTGAAGTGTCGAAGTGAGGGTTAACAAACCCATATACACGAAGGGTTAATGGTGGAATTAAGTCAAAGTCATACAGAGTCTTATTGCTGGATATGATCTGTGCGATCTATTGGACTCGGCATCTAACTGCTCATCTGGAAATCATCTAGGACTGTGCATTGATTGCCATCTGCTATTTAACATATTTTATATCAGCAATTGTGTTCTTACGTAACATAATACTGCATGGCTAAAACGGGTAAAAAAGGATTCATACATATATCATGTTAGAACTATTTTTTTGTGTGGGGATCCCACTTGCTTGTGCTTTTCCAGAGGACCACTTACCCCAGGGATACCCCAAATTGACAAATGAACCTTTATAAGCTGCTCTTCATTTCTATAATCGGAACACGGTCCTTTCAAACAAAAATATCGACTATCAGTTTACTATGAGGGCACTAACAGTTATACACTTAGGGTGACACCAGTGTTGACAAATTTAGTGTTTTGTCTTTAATCAGTATAATTATTTTAGACAAATCATTTAAAAGTAAGGGATAATTTTACATCTTATCAGATGCAACAATCAGATGCAGTTAGTAAAATTTGTTAGTAAATACGTCATCCCTTTTCTTGTATGACTATTTTTGGTTTATGCTAAATCAACTTGTAAAGACAGAAAAAAATAGGTTTTACATATTTGCTAATGGGGTTATTTAAAATCTTCATAAGTTACGACATTGTTCTCCATAAATGTTAATTTCAGTAACACCACAGGTAGTTGCGATTGAGGTGGCGGTGTATTTCCAAACATAGGTAAAAACTGCATTTCCAGGGACTTCCCGTAGCAGATAATGACCCCGATACCAGATCCACACATGGGAGATACATTTGCTGGTGATAAGGTTTGGGGGTCCTGCCAGTACTCCTTCCAAAACCAGGATCCCACAAGAAGCACAACACACCTGTAGCTGCGAAATAGAGAGTCTTGAGGAAGACCAACCAAAATATATCGTGATTTTGTGATGGACTAAATCCACTTAACATTAATGAAAGACACTGAGCTATTAATTTCCTGGCCAGTCAGGGGAGACAACAACGCATGCCCCTCACAGCCCGGAAAAGTGGAACAGTGGGCCTGAGACAGTGAGATAGTGGCCCAAAATATGGACTATCCTGCAAAAAATGGGAATGGTGAGGGGTATGCATTCTAACGCAGACCATCCTATGCGACCCTCACATTCCATCTCTTACCTTATTTCTCCCTGAACTGTCCATAAACATCAAGACGTTCAGAAGCAGGACGTAGCCTACCGTGATCAGGGCATATGTACTTCAACCATGCCACCGAAAGGCTTTTAAAGTAGGATTGCGTCTGACCGCAGCTTTAAGTTACATTACAGGGAAGATTTTCACTTTTCTTTTACATACGGACGCAGTCCCCTTATTACCTGTTACATTAATTAATATTGAACAATAAAAATGTAATTTTGAAGATTTTAAAAAGATTTTGTATCATGTTAATTAAACATAAATACCTGTGGTGTGTTTATAATAATACTTACATCATATGTTTTATGGAGAATAATCAATGAAAATACTCATGTCTTGAATCAATATCTTCATGTTTTTTGTGGTTTGTTTTTTTTAAATAATTAGTTTTAATTTAACCATTCCCGGATGGCCCAGCCTTTTAACCTTTAGCTTGGTAGTTGATTGAAAAAAGTATTGCTCACTCCATCAAGGATTAAACATGACTCCTTAGCAACCCACCACCCCTTCAGGGAAAGTTTAATGGTATTTGATGATTTAGACAAACTTCTGCACTAATCAAGGAACCTGACTAGTTACCAGTATCTTGTTTTTGAAGGGGCACTGGTAGGACCCCAAGCCTTATCACCAGCAAATGTATCTCCCATGTGTGAATCTGGTATCGGAGTCATTTTCTGCTACCGGGAAAGCGCTGGAAAGTCAGTTATGTAGAGCTGAGTAGTGGTAAGTAACTTGGTGCGGCTCAGTCTTACTATCCCACATAGATTTCTCTCGGTCACTTGTAGAATAAGACTACAAAGACAATATGTGAACCACTAATATAACAGTAATGGAGTCAAATTAACACTAATTACTAATAACCGACATATCAGTTCCCAATGGGTTCCTTTATATATTATTATCTAATTATTTACATAGCTGGGGCATAGGCTATATATTTTATGTTATATATAAGGTCAATGTAGGATTTAGATTTGTTTAGTAAACAAAAATGTTTTTTGTTACTTTCTTAACTAAGTCACCATAGGGTATTGATATATTATAACATTAATGGGAAACATTAAGAACAGCAGCTAAAAACAGTGAGATGTGGCATTCTCTGATGAAAGTAAGTTTCCTTTCATTACCTGTCCATTTTCCTCCTCATTACCCGTCTTTTCTCTATGTGTTAATCTGATGGAGTTTATACTCAGGAAGTCGTAAATGCCGGGTAGCTGGAGGCTGGAAAGTCTGAATGCGTAAGTGGATGAATATTTTATTGCACACAATATCCCTCTGATTAATCTGCAAATCAGCTCTATTCTTCTGGGGTCGCGGAAATTCAGGACATCAACGCACCTGTCCAACACATTGTGGCGTTTTTGCAATTAATTGGTAACACAACGGACCTTCCTGTAGCACCTAGGCTTCTGTGCAAGACTTAAATACTAGAAACATAAAGGGTCTTTTCTTAAGTACCTAACAATGTCCCGGATTACTGTACTTTTAAAGTGGTAATCAATATTTTTATCCCATGTAATATCTTAATATGCACTCTTAGTATATTTGTTATGTTTTAATTGCCCTTTTATTTTCACAAATTGTATGGATTCTACCGGTAGCGGTTATTTTTTCAAATTGGCCAAAAATTTATTTTAAGCTGATTTTGAAAAAGACCCAGACGTCATCCTAGCAGTGTGCCACAACAGAGGCCTCGGCGTGCCCGCTGCGGCATGCGTGCCATCTCTGTCCTAAGGCATCTGGGAATCTGCAAGTTCTATGGTGGGCTTAGTGAAAAATGCAGCATTGGAACACTTATAACATCATGATCTGGTCCTAGCACCACAAGGGAGAGGGAGAAATATGTGTGCTGATAGGGGCAAAGGGTTCTCTGTAAAGCCAGTGCCCACCAGGGGTATCTAAGGGTCCTACTGGTTGATCTAAATAACACAGGGCTCTTCACAGCAAAAAGAAAAAAACAATATATAATATACGGCGATTTCTCTCCATCTATGAAATGAGAGTCCCATTGTAGCAGCAACCCGGGAATCTGAATGTTTATCTCTTTTATGCTTTTTAGGTTGTGTGCTCCTCTATTTTTGTATATTTGGGGTTGGGCAAATTTGCAGGTTCTGACCAAACATTTGGGTTGAGCAACCTCTCCAGTCCCACTGATTCAGCTCCTTGATTATTATTAACAATAATAATATAGTATATAGCAGAAACTATTTATTCAGCACTTCTTACAATACATATATTCAGGGGATATGATAAGACTAGAATTGACAGACTAAGACTCCCCAAACTTTGACCCACTGGATGGCTGAGCAATATATGGCCATATAGTGTGACGGAATCCCCAATATTTATGCCAAAGATAGGTGTTTTTGGAATGGTTTTCGCTGGGTATGCACCGAATTCTTGCTTTGTTTTGTGTATTTGTTGGTCATTTTTATTCTAGCAGCAACCCAAGAATCAAAGTGAATGCTATTTCTTCCTCTTTTTATTTTTTGTTAAAAATGTTGGCTCTGGTCTTAAGCTTTAACTACATACTGACATTGGGGGCAGGGAAGCATTTACTACTGGAAAAGAAATCCGAAATCACAAACGTGAGTTTCCTCACCCTGGCTGAAAAGGCCACCGGCAATAGAAATAAATAGATGCTGCAAGCGCGGTCTACTCCAGTGAGTGTGACTTCTCCTATGTGAAAGCAACATTTTTACCCAAACTTTGGGTATTATTGCTCCGGATCGACAGCCTCAAACTGGGGCTGGCAAGTGCTGACCTATGTAATATGTGCTGTATACAACGCCAAAGTGTTTATTGGAATATTAAATGATATGAATGGTCTACGAGGATGGCTGCCAAACATATTAAAATAGTGAAGGCGATGAATGTTTGATTATTGATTCTTAACCATAGTGAGTTATTTCTATGCAGTGAAGCCAATATTAGAGTGCCCAAAACTGAATATTTTACTTTGTGACAAAGCCCCACAGTTTATTCCACATCTCATTCCACATCTCATTCAAAACTAACAACTTCATTATAAGACAGGACTCATTGGAGTCTGAAAATCAAGTTATTTTTTAAATGTGTTTCAATCCCCTTTGTGGCTTGCATACATTCTCCTTCCAGTTCGGTTTCTCATGCTGATAGACTATTAAGTGGCTTTATCATGAGAACAATGGTCTTACATGAGGTTTGCCTTTCATCTGTTCTACCTCTGTGCTCTTCCCGGTAGCTTTTATAATCAGAAACCTAATTTCCTACCGAGGGTGGGGATGTGGTGAGGACGTTCTGCAAGAAAACGAGATCTTTTTAGTAGTTCTTCTCTGCCAATGACTTACAGCATGCATAGCAGGGCATGTATCTCAGATGTATCTCAGTTGTGGGCAGGTGGCCAGGATCTGGAGGCATCTTTACACTTTCCCTTTCTTCTTTTCCTGTTCCTTAAGTTTCTCCTCAATTCTTCTCCTTTTTCTTACTCTTCTGATTTTTTCTGTCCGTGGTAAGATAATTGGAACAAATTCTCAGTGTTTATGCCACCGACATGCGCTCATACCTTGTTGTTTTATATAATCGTTCCACACAATATATGATCTGTGATTATAAATTGGTAATAACACGCGCTCACACTTTGCTATCCTATATAACCATTTTTAAACAAATATATGCTCTGTAAAATACTTTAACAAAACAAATTACCAACTTTTTTTATAGATGCACTTTTCTATTTGGGATACATCTTATTATGAATAGATAGTATTAATGTTGCTCTGTGAGGAGCCAGCATGAGTCTCTGAAGGATTACCTGATCATCTAAACTCACCCTCAACTCCACTCTCCCACGATGTCATACATCCATTAGTATTTACGTTTCCCAGGCAGGTGGGAAATGTTTTGTAGTGTTTCGAACTGTAACTCCACTTGTCTCTAAGCGTAAAAGACTAATTAGTGTTGATGTTAGAAATAACCTCTTGGTGTCAACAGCTTCCAGTTTGTGTAAGTAGTTGTAGTGTGTTTTAGCACCTACACTACAGCAAGACGTTAAAGAAGTGTGACGTGCCAGCAGCCACAAAATAAAGGAACCGCTAGGCAAAGGGATGCTCCTGAAATGCAAGCAAAGGGAAAAAAAGCAAAAAGGTCCTTAGTGCGAAGTTCAAACCACTTAAGATTTGCACCTTAGGTGAAGAATCACTTTATGGACCGACCTCCAGGACTTTCTCCTCCAATTATACAGATGCTCAATCCCTACTGGGAGATCAAAGATAAGTGTTAGCACGACCTTCCTTCAGGCAGCAGTCAATACGCCCCGATACAATCAGTCTATTTACAGAAGCATTTCTGCCTTTACGCCCCAGCATTTACAATTCCACTTTCCTATAATTTCATGTTTCCCTCAAAAGCTAAAAATCACAAAGCTGCATGAAATAGAGGTAATTATCTAAAATAAGAATGAAGAAAATACTGGCTGCACAAATAACCGCTTGTATTTTGTGCATCATGTCCAATGGTAACTTTAGAGCGATGAGGATTATGTATAAAGACGTTGCATAGTGCCTGAATGTATGGCCATTATAGGGAGAACTTCCTAAATTTATATCTGCAGATGATTTATGATGTTGCAGAGGCAAAAACGAGTTGGATGCCAGCCCAGGGCCCTTTTGTTGTAGCGGTTGGAATAGAAATACTACGATATCAGGGAAAACCCTGATACTGTTTAATGAAGATATCACTCCAATGTTATAATCTTCCTGAATAAACTCTGCACATCAAGCCACGTCTGTCCATTCATTATGTGAGTTTCTTTGAGATCTCAGTCTGGGTCGGGTATCACATTGCACGTTATTTAATCAGATTGCCAGGTTTTGTCCATTATAACTAAAGCAGATCTGCTTAGCTGGTTATATTTACTAAGACACAAAAATAAATAGAGTCAAACCTTAACCCACCACTGCAGTTCTCTTGAGATTGCGATGCTGTTATTTACATCTACAGCTTAATGTTTAGTAATCAGCTAACTCACTGTTAAGGAACGTATACTAAAAAACCACCGGTCTTAGCTCTCGTTGGATATACGTATTAGGGATTTTTGCACCTTTTATTACCGGTACCCATAAGCATTGCTGCAACCAGTTCCCACTATATAATGTTAAAGGGGACCTCCCGCCATCTTCTTTTTTCCTCTACGTGACATATTTATTGCTTAGCCTTGTGTGCCAAGTAGGTTTTTGTTGCTTAAAGCAGAAAGAACAGGGGAACTTAGATACGCCTGTATTAGCTCCTGCTTTTATGGTATCATTTGTACGCGGTATATGTGTTGCTAAATAGAGTTTTGTCTCTCCTTCGCTAAGGTTACTAGGCTGATGTCAGATGGGCCATACGTGAAGGCAGAGTAATGACGCATTTTTCGACTACAATAATATATATAATATAATAAATATCTACACAACTACGTTGCATGCTTCACTGCGTGTGACGCAATCTGTGCCGTGTTCCGATCTTCAAGGCACTTCTAGGCCTTGAGAACTAGCTTCATGAAAAGCAGAGGATCATGGGTATGCGAGTACTCACATGAAACAAAGAAATACACCATATACAAGTTACTATTATGAAACATTTTGTGAGAAGGATATTAAAACATGGTGGGAGGTCTACTGTAAGGATGTACATGGTTGGCCCAAGTCAGAGGAACCTCTAGAATGTGAACAACGTCTAGCGTTACCGAAGCACATGAAGATTGCCAGAACAATGCACATGAAGCAGATAATGATGAGGAAATAACATTTACATGGAATGCCTTTTAGTCAAATCAGAATTGGAAAGTCCACATAACTTTAAAGCAGGACATTTAAACTGCTAATCAGCAGGAGATAAGTGTTTCCCATTACCATTTATTTATGATGAAATCTCACATCTAAAAGCTGATCTTTTAAAAAACCTTAGACAGTCCAAAGGAAAAGCCACCCAACCTTGATCTTGCAAAAACAAGCAAACTTGTGTTTTGAAAGCTTTTATTTAAACCTTACATTTGTTTGGTTCAATCGGACACACTGCAGTGTTTATAATACACATAATCGGTATCTAAAAAAACCAAAACAGTTTTAGGCGAATGAGCTGGATTTGAACTGCCATAAACATTATGTTATATGTAAATAGTGACTGAGGAATGTTTTGTGACAACATTGTATCATATTATTATCTAGCCTCTTTTAACGATCAAATGTGGAGGGCTCTGGAAGTTATCCGCCACATAGTCAAATGTCACCCGATGTGGGGTTTGCATATTGGTAACATTCTAGAGGGAACATTCAAATCCCACTATTTTACGGGGCCTCTCCAGTAGAATGTTTTGCATTGTGACATGGGCTCAGTAACCTTTAATAATTGTTAAATAATCCTTTTAGAACAATGGGCTGCATTACTGTACACTAGGATACTGAAATTGTATAATGTTGTCAGAAAAATAATTGAAAGACGATGCGAGATCATGTGAGGTGCGGGTCTAATAAACCAGCGAGTTTAGGGACAATGGATCAAATACAACCCAAGGGAGCATATGGAATTGCTCTACGGCTAAAACCTGATCTTCTATCTCCAACACCCAACAATGATTTGAATTGTATTATGTATCTTACAGTCAATGACGTATGGCTGCCTGCTCCATATATCAGACTTTAACAGCTTGGACAGTGTTCTTAAAGCGCCGTTCAAGGCCGGCCCGACAATGGAGCCGAGTGGGGCAACTGCTCCAGGCCCCAAGCCCTTTTTTTTTTTTTTAAAGCGGAAGAGAGAGGGTCAGTACCTGCTCGGCGCCCCTCTCTCTCTCTCCTCTGTGAGCCCTCTAGCTCGGTCCCGGCTTGTAATGCTGAGCGCCGGAAGGTGACGTCATTTCCAGCGCTCAGCATTACAAGCCGGCACCCAGACCGAGCAGGGAGACTCGCCGCAGGACTGCTGAAAGGTAAGTACAAGGTGGAGGGAGGGAGAGGAAGGGTAGATAATGGGGGGGTGGAAGGGTAGATAATGGGGGGGGCGGCATTTTAAACTTCGCCCCCCGCGGGATTTTGTCTTGGGCCGACCCTGGCGCTGTTGAATCCTCAGTGTCGGATGCAAGGAACCAACAGTGTGTATGTATGTGTATGGCGCATCTGATGCCCTGCCAGCGCTACTACTGTGTGGGGAAAGGAAGAAATCAGCTCATGCACACCAGTTATTTAAGTTAAAGGCTATATCAAAATGTATTTGGGACTGGTCATATTGTCATGTTAGCCTTCGTTATACTCATCTACTGTTTCAAAACAATCAGTTCTGTTGCGGTAACAAACCCAAAATAAGATGTTTCTGGTGCTTATCAGTTAGTATTTTGGGTAGGTTAACCTAAAGGTCTCACATAGGAACAAAATATTGCATTTTACTAGCCTTCTGGCCCTCAACAGGTTAGATCTGGTAGATAAGATAGATAATTTCTAGGAGTTGGCAATAAAACCATGCCAGTTGCTTACTATCATTACAAATTGACCAACTGCCTAAAGATTATTCTCAAATTCTGCAGCTCATACTGCTCAATACCAGTCATTTAATGTCTGTTTAGAAGTGATAATTACTTTCCCCAGTAATTATAATGTTCAAAGTGAATTCTCTCAAAATAACTTTCTGACCTACAGTTTGATCCTTTTAAATACATTGAAAATAATTATACAGTCTGGTCACAGAGTGACATATTCAGTTACAAAGCGCACACAGAACATAGGAAAGCAATGCCAAAGACCTGAAGTTAAAGAAAGGAAAAAATCATTATCTTCATCAGGACTAAAAAAATAAATAATCGGAAATGGAACAAAAATGTTTTTTCTTAAAAGAGAATAAATGTTATCCACGTCAAGGTGCTTGAGCTAGATCTTCAGATATCGTAAATTATGCAAAAAATAACAAAAAAACTCCCTGCCAGTTGAGAGATAAAAAGTAAAAAGGATAAACACCCCAAGGCAAAAACCCTACAATATGAAGTAAATAAAATCCACATGTTAGAGAAGGGGTGCACATTATACACAAGTACAAATCCTTACACCTCGCATGTCTTCCTGTAATAAATTAGTTCTAATGCATGGTACCACAATATATCCAACGTTTTAAGGGTATAGTTGCTAAAAGAAATGAAAACAAACAGATAAAGTTTACCTGAAGAGCTAGCAACCAGATTGGGTATTGGGAGGTTATTGGGTATGTCACAGAGTATTATGTGGGCATCTTAGGAACATTGAGTTTGATGACATATTGGCTGCTTTTATTATTGGCCTACTCACATATTTTTTGGGCAAAGTTATCCACATCATGTGCCAGGATACGGCAAACACAACACTTTTTCAGGATTGGATATTTTGGTAAATAAACCAGTGTTGTGGTCATGATCATGCCAATCCTGTATGGATTTCCAATGCAATTTAGAGAGCAACCACTAGGGAGTGCCATTCTCACACCTGCAAATAAAACCTAGACTGTTGAGTGCCTTGAGGGCAATTAGTGGGTGCTGAATGGAAAGCCTTATGTGAGTGCATTGATGGTGAGTTTGTAGAGAATACAGGAAAACCTCTATGACACTAATTATTATAAAACATTCTATGGAAGACACATGACGAATTTGGCCATAAATTGTGACCATTTTGTCAAACTCTAGATAACATAGGATAACATAGTAATTTAGGTTGCTCAACCCTTCTACCAATCCTTCCTGGTTTTGATCCAAAAGAAAGCAAAAATGCAATTAAGCTATTATTCAGTATTTGCCAAAAACTCCTTGACTCAAAAAGGCAATCAGTTTCTCCTTGGATCAAGAATCTCTAAAATATTAATGTGTATTCTATCATTTATAGCCCATTATATTCTGCGTCCAAAAAAATCCAGACCTTTTTTTGAAGGCATCTATTTTATCTGATACAATAACCACCCTTCGTGGCAGTGAATTCCATACCTTTATTGTCCTTACTGTAAAGAATCCCTTTCTTCTTTGTCTACCAAATCTTGACTCTTTCAGTCTCAGAGGACAACCTCTTGTTCTTTCTACATTTCTGTTAATAAACCGGTCACTGGAGAGCTCTTTATATCGGCCCTGCACATATTTCTAGCATATATATATATATATAGTTGCAACTCTTTTAGTCTTTCTTCATAATATCCTTTTTAAAGACCAGTGCCCCGAATTGCACACCATTGACTTCAAGACTGTTTTATACATGCCAATATCTTACTGGCCTTTTGCAGCTGCTGACTGGCATTGCGCACTGTTGCCAAGTCTGTTGTCTACAATTATTCCTTCATCCTTCTCCTTAGATTTTAAAGCATATGCTGCATTGCTATTATTCTACCCATAGTGCATAACTTTACATCTGTCTGTATTGAGACTCTTGAGTAAAGGATCTACAATACTTGACCGTACTTAACAATTGTTGTCTAACTCTGTATATAGAGGGGATCACCTTTTTGTCACTTTATGAGAATGACATTAGATTTACAAACCTTAAATAAATAAATCACTTATCAAAACTTCAATAAATGATCATAATCAAACAATAGGAAGAATATGACATAGAATATGACATTAGAATCTTAATTATCATGCAACAGATACTGACATTGCACGGTCTACACTGTGAGCAGTCTTCAGAACCCTTCGGACTTAGCATAGCTGTGGATCTCTAATGTAGATGTCCTACGCAAAACCCAGAACTTTTAAATGAAAGAGTCAGATAATTCACTTTTTGACTAATTATTAGTAACGAGAAAATCCTGACTTGCTTCTGTAACCATTCTAAGCTTCATATCTGCGATACTTATCTCCGATCAAACAAAATAAACCGCAGCAAAGCTGCAAATTAAAAAAGGAAACTGTAAAGGTGAACGAACCCTGTGAGTAGATCAGTCAGATCAACCAGAAACCTAACTTACAGAACGCACGAGGTATTGCGGGAAACCTCAGAGGAGCCGTGCAGACATGGTGTAACAAGTCGAGTAATATAACATTTTAAGGACGGGGCAGGTGAACAGGGTTTACTTGTGTATTAGCAGATAGCGTAGATATGGTGCTTAGCGTTACAGTTCACTGAAGCCAGTGTTCATGTGACAGACTCTTGTCTGGTTGATATGTTGAGAATGGGAATGTTCAGAGCTTCTTTTAAAGCACAGTCTGGATTTCTTGTGATATTTCAAAGAATAGCCGTGCTTTCTTTAAAGGCGGTAATACACATTTTATCAGGCTTCAGTGCTGCAAATGTCCAGAGGCTTTCTTTCACTGTACGGGCGGCTGCCGCTTACCCCCTAAGCACTGCTGGCTGTAGGGTGACCACATTCAGCCTTGTTTTCATGGACACATTGGGATGGATCTGTTTTGTACGTTTAACATGGTAGATACACATGGCGGATAAAACATTTTTTTTTATCTTCAATTATCTTCACCAGTTATAATAAGACAATGTGTTTAGCCATTTAAAAATGTTAGGAAACATCTTCAGCTGTGTAAGCCATGTGTCATAATGCCAATTTGCCCCTGGTTAGGAGGGTCAGTCTTTGATAAGGGCCAAAATCTATCCGTCCTTCTCTTCTAGTAGGTGTGAATGTACAACAGTGTACTACAACCTTAAATATCATAATAATGTAATGTGTGTATATATATAATATATATATATATATATATATTATATGTCCTGTTTTTCTTAGTAGAACACCACTAAATAATCATAATTGTCACAAGCAGCAGTTAATGTTTTAAGTTGTGATGTCCCCGGCTGGCCATTTGTAACGTATGAAACTATGCATGTAATATATCCTAATAAATCATCCAGCAATTATATTTATACAAACTACACTTTAAATCCCATCTTGTTTACTTGTTTAGTGTATGTATGTATGTATGTATGTATGTATGAACTTTGATCATTTATCTATTAGAAAGGTTCTTAATATGACATAATTGCCCTAACATTATTGTTCTATCATTGGAATTTTGCAGTCTTAACTTTAGGTTTCCGCATATGTGACATTAATCTGTCCATCGTCCCTCCATGAAAAGTTAGAGAAAAACAAAGAAATCAAAGAACACCAGCTAAGGCCATCCTGACCGCACTAATGAAGTTATTTTCTTTTCTTTGTTACAGAGGGATATCCCATGTACGTTTCAAGCCTGCCGCTGGGGTTGATTTTGGCTCGGTAAAGTTCCCCTTTGGTATTTGTCCAGCTGCAATGTTTCTTTATTTTAAACTTTTTTTTTTCCACATTCAATACCAATATCAAGTCGTGTTTTTGCCCATGTGAAGTACGAGTTGTTTCAACACAAGACTTACAGCCAAGAGCAATAGGAGCCAAACACACACCGAGGCATTGAGGATTCCTGCATGAGGAAACCCATGGAATTTAACCTATTTCATGCCAGAAAATGAACACTTTGTCAATCTCTCTATTAATAAAATTATATTTTAAGGTAATCTTGGGGTTTTCATGCAGCCTCTCTAACTCACCACTGACAAACACAATATAAAAAAACATATAAACGTGGATTGATTTTTCTTGTTATGATTGTTATTCAGGGTTGGAAGGGACATATTAATAAAAAAAAAGGAAATTAAAATAAAGACATTGGGATTATAAGCAATAGTGCTTCATACTATTCATCTTAACCTGTGACCCCCTGGAACTACATAACAGATGGATACAGATAGTGTTTATGGCCTCCAAATTCTCTCGGCTACAGTGGAGTTGAATACAGACAATGCACCCGCGTTAAAAACGAGAAGGCGAAATTGTGTACACAACGTAGAAAGACAAGGAGCCACATGGCTCTAAAATAATAGCACACAAAACTAACAATTTGTAATAAGGCCTCTTTAGGACTAATGGATGTACTTAATGTGCTCTCGTCAACGATCCAGACTCCTGAGTAGTTACGGTTTCATGGGCACCCTAGCTGGTGGTTATACAGCAGAAGCAATGACAACAAGGCCACCTGTAAAACGTAAAATTTTTAGGATATTCTGAATTCTGGTTGGGGCAAAAGTTTTAAACTGGGATAGTCCTACAAAATTGGGATGGATGATTACAATACCCTATCAATCAGTTTGGTGGCAACTAGGGCATTTGGCAGGTATGTCCCCTGGCCTATCCAATCTTGTCATGAAGTCTGAGTATTGCCTCTAGCTGTTTTCTTACTTAGAAGAAAGCAATCTAAATTTTAACTTACAAACTAAGGACGTCAGACGAAAGTATAAGCAACTGTTTTTGTTTTCATAAAATTGTCACCAGGATTGGCCCTAGGTTTTAAGTGTCCTTGGCAAAATGATTGTGTGTTGTAAGTAAAAATGGATAATTATATTATAATACACAGGGAAACATAATTACTATGATCATAAGTTTGTTAATGAACAAGATACATTACAGTGATATAAATTTCAGAGGAATTATGTGCCTCGCTGCTCCTGTATCATCGGAGGGGGCTTCTTAGAACAATGGGGGCCCTAGGCAGCTGCATAATATGATTTAAAGGCAAGCCATCACAATTAAAAACCTTTGAGAGCTTCACCTGGTAACCTCTGCGGTATATAAACAGTTAAGCCAGCCCAGCAATTTAACGGAAAAATAATAAAAAAGGTCCCACTTCCAAAGCGTTCTGTAATCTCAGTACCTTGAGTGGCTTTTGGGGAGGTTCACATAAAGAATTGTGGAAAATCAATATGCATCTCCAGAGAACAGCCCAGAGTTATTTATTCAGCTGCAAGCTAGTGCAAACTTCTCAATGCACAGAAGTGGCTACTTATAAAACCAAAAAAAAAGAAATGAAAGAAGAAAAAAGTTGGCTTTAAAGCTCAAAGGGAACCCTGCAATAACAATTAAAATCAGATGATTGAACCCGGGCTGCAAGGTCCTTTCGAACGAATGCTGATAATATTTTTAAGTTGTCTCATGGTGCAAAAAGCGGCTATGTGTAGAGGGTGAAATTATTCTATGTTCAAGGTGTGAAATTAAATCAATCGCTCTGCCATCTCTCACCTGAAACTTCTGCTTGTCGCTTTTAATGATGATACTTTGGAGCTGCAGCACTTTTTGTTTAACTCCTAGAGGACCCCTTTATTGTCTAAGCGGTCTTCAGCACAGAAGGCTGCGTTAATGGAAAAGTAATGACAGTTTTGATTTAATTTAAAAAAAGTTGAAATACCCTGAACTTTCCTAAGCCCAGCAGAATATTTTGACGAGAAGCTG
The DNA here is from genome assembly GCA_009364415.1 of Spea multiplicata. Taxonomy (NCBI): domain Eukaryota; kingdom Metazoa; phylum Chordata; class Amphibia; order Anura; family Pelobatidae; genus Spea; species Spea multiplicata. The sequence continues at coordinate 28,596 of VKOC01001275.1, read as the reverse complement.
CCAGGCTCTTCCCATTTTTTTAATGGTAGCACCTTAAAGTCTTTAGTCGGCGACCATGCTGACTGCACAGATTTGGACTGCGGTTGAATCCTGAATCCAGAAGCCGAGGGAAACTCAATATATGGACATGAGCTATAACTGTACCCATAACAACCAATAATATAGACATAATAAAAAATGAGCTACATGAGCACCGGACTATTGGTTCCTGACAATACGAGTTCTGTTAATGAACCCATTTAACCATGTATCTGATCATGGTCAGCATCTATAAAAGCATCCCCCATCCCCGCAGGGTCAGTAATAAACCTAGCAGTGCCATGGGCACATCAGGCTAATTATCATAACTGGCAGACTAGGGCGTTGGTGCAACCAAAGAACACAAGCCCAGCATTAAGACTGGGGGGTAAAGGTATGCTAAAAAATAAAATCGAATTAGGAAAAGAAAATGCGGAAAAATGTAATAAATCCAGAAATGTGAATATAGAAGCAATAGTTCTCCATGTTAAATATCCACTTTAAAACATGAACCTTATCAACCTTAAATAATGATACAGGGATATTTGCGAATATGCACAGATTTGATGTATTGGACAGTAGATTTCTTAGGTGTTCTTCCTGGGCATTATATTTGTATTTATTAATATTTTATTTCTTAATGAAACAAGACGTAACAGTTCAACTGAGAAAAACATTTGCTGGTTTTCGAAAAAATACCGGTAATTTGAAAACACAAAAAGAAGCCTAAAGGTACATAACGTCTACATGATCTACTAATGCAGCTCGGCTTTCCTGTTTGCTGTAATCACAAGCGACAATGAGTATACAAAGTCCCAAAGACAAAACACACCTTGTTTTTGTCACTTGTCAAGCACTGAATGTCAGGGTTTCCAAAACACAAATACATTTATTCTGCCATTTTGCATCCCTAATATCGCTAACAATTATTTAACGTCTTGGAATACCTCCCCCCTCATACCATGCATGGGTTATACGGGAGACTGAAGGGGGAACATAAACAGCCATAATGAAGTGACATAACACAAATGAGGGACCCCCAGTCCACCTATGAGTCAGGACAAAGTACATCATCCTTCTTTGGGATTCTATTCTTTGACACCTTTGAGAATTTCTAAAAAAAATAAGGCACTGTGCTTTGGTTCCTTGGTTCTTTATATTATTGTGAAATAAACAGTTAATTGGAGAATTAGAGAAGCACACAGATCTATTTCGTGAGCCAGCCTGATTTCTGCAGAAGACAATTAAGATCATTAGGTGCTCGCAGTCACGGTTTAGGTACCATGGCTCCCTGGCTCAAGTGATCCGTCCAGCAATGATTAAGGTCGTTAATAATGTTATAAATCACTGAGATTGCCTCTGTTTGCTACTTTATTTTATTTTTTCTTAAAATCACGGGGTTCATGTCTTCAACGGCTGTACAAAAGGAGCGACAGAGCCCGTGCTGGGCACGTTTCAGGCCAGGCCAAAGCTGAGATACTCCTTCGTGGAACTCGTCAGTACTTGCCAAGAAAAACACATTTTCTGCCAGAGAGTCCTTTGCAATCCACTACAGACCCTTGGCTTGGAAAAGGAAATAAATCTCCCACAGACCATTAATTTCTAACCCGAAAGAACAAATGTTTGATAAAAAGTTCCCTTCCCATCTTTTTCAAATAAGTAAAACAGGTGAAGGTGATGCTGGAATGCATGAGTTTTCTGTATTCAGTTAACTAATAAAGGAATTCACCAAATGTAGTTATTTTCTACAGCGGACATGGTAACAATTGTACACATACTGCGTCAAAATGAAGAAAATGGATTCTGTATTATAGATAATACCGGAGCAGGCCATGGTGGCCACTTGGTACAATGGGCAAGTGCCTAGAACTGTCCGATGTATATATATATATATATATATATATGTACAAAAAAGAAGAAAACAACATCACAGCAGTGTTTAACAGCCCGGAGGTAGTTTCATGTACAAATCTCCTAATCTGTCGGCCCCGTGCAAAGTACGAGTAAAAGCTTATTTTATTGTTAGGTAAACCCTTAAGGGCAGATAGTTTAAAAAGGAATCACGTTAGTTAACAGATTCAGTGTTCGGCTTAACTCTTTCCGAGTTGCGCAACCTGTTCTGCTCTGCTCAGCTGGTCTTTCTTGACGGTTTACGGGTTAATTCACTGGCTTTCTGGGGCCGGGCCAAGCCTCAGGTTAAAGATAATGTATTACAGCAGCGTTCGGCGGGGAGGAGTTTTCCCACAGTGTCTGCTTGCTTTTCTCACAGGTGGGGATTGGCAAATCCTGTCGCAAAGTCGAAAACAGAAATTCCACCACACTGCCGAACAGGTGCCGAGGAGCCTCGGGTTAAGCACACAGGTGCAGTGTTGTTAAGGGGCAGGTTAGTTTCTCGCATTTAAGACTTTACTGCCCTCCCCTGTATCACAAGGTGGAGAACTCCTTAATGTCCGCGGCAAGCCTACCATTCATGACTTAATAAGAGCCCCATTGTTTAAAGGGATACTGCGCAGAAACTGCTGGGGTTGCTGTTTTGCTAAACTAATTCTCCAATTCCAATGGCAGCAAAGCTAATTTACCAAAATCACAGGCTGCCATATATTTAGTTTTAGAGGTTGGAGGTCCTTGTTTACCCTCCCATTGGGAGGCTGTTCTGGGGATGCAATACATCACTTTCCTCCAAGGGATAAAAGTTACATTTTAATAATTTTATTGAAACAATGTTACATGCGTATTACAACAATCACACTGAATGCATTTTGCAAATAATCAGAAATCCAACTCAAAAGGTTTATTGCGGCTCCCTCTGTATCAGCTCGCCTCATTATAATCATTTTTTTTAGGGTTTTCATAGCAAATCAACAAGGTTATTTTTTCTGTTATGTCTTAAACTCTTCTAGTCTTCAACCAAAAAATTGAATTCAAGCTTTGTTTTATCATCTTTATCGTCATTGTTATGGAGCATGTGCCACTTTCCATGTCTTTGCTCTTGAAGGTATGGGCAACACTGGTTAGACGCCGTGGGGTCTATTTGGAAATAACTAAATTGGTCAGCGACTAATCTCAAGGAGATCTTTCCTGAAAGTTAGAATTTGGAGTTGTTCTTTTACCCTTGCTTAGAAATGGAAAACAATTGCACTCTTCAGGACCTTGTGTCCAATGATTAGTAAACTCATCCCTCTGTCTAACAGGGATTTGTAAGCTCCAGGTTACCACCATAATCAGCTACATGTTCTTCTTCTGCATACAAACATCCATTTAATCCACATCAGGAGAAATTATTATTATAATTGTCTAATTGATGGCACACAATGTTTTATTATGTATTTTTTGGACAGAAACCGGCCATTTTGCAGGTCAGAGGTAACCGTGTTAACCTGTCCCAAGGGGCCATGCTATGGTGAGAAGCCCTTTTGTCCGGGTCATGCTGCTGGACAAAGCAGATTACATTCAGAACCCATAATTAATGACACAAACCGTCTGTCTCCTACATGAGCTTTCAGCAGATCTTATGGCTGATTGGTAACCAAATCACGCTCTGAACACTTAATATTTATCAATCAACAAAGTACACGCATCAAAGAGCATTTATAAAGCAGCAGTAGCTGCGGCCACACATATGCTGTCTTTTTATCTCATCCTAAAACTGTAAACCTGGCAGTGCTGGAAAATTCAAATGATCCCATGTACAAATCATATTATTTATAAAGCTCAAGAGCCCATATCTTCTCTCCACTATCGAAGCATATACCAGACATCAGGGGTGCACATCAGAATGAACCATGCCTCGAAGTTTCTTTAACTCTCCACTTCAAAATGGACAAAAGAAAATGTATAATATCTTAGTATTATAACACAAATCCAAAATGTCTGGTTAAGGAAGTCATAAATCCTGGGCCCACTTACCAAGTTATGAAGCAAGATTTTTTTTTTATTCTAAAAATTCTTATTTTATTCTTCATATTCTTTGTGTTGGGCTGAGGATTACTGGTGGTCAACGTGCCGTGTTTTGAGCACTGCTACAAAAATCACGTGGGTCGCACAGGGCAGCCGGAGTCAATCCAGTTTATGTTAACTTCACAGACGGCCGCTAGGGATTGTTTTTAATATATTGGGCAGTAATGCACATTATTTGATTACCTTGCTAAAATGTAGCATGTTTGGTACTTGCATTTCTAAGGGTTTGCCTTAGATATCATATAACGGAGATTTGTAAACTAACAGGGGGGGGGGCAATTATCTATATCACCCCTTTTTATAATTGCCTTTACAATTTATTTAGCTTTGTGATTCTTCTCAGTTTATGGATTGAAGGAAGACGACACAAGCGGTATAACCTAAATTGAGTTTCACTCTCTAGGCCATTGTTCAATACACTTAGCGTTTGCTTTTACACTACAGTAGAAACCTGCTTAATAATAGGCAGAATGGTTTATTAGTTCACACTGTGTTGGCGCCAAGGATTTATACGAGATCATAAACAAGGCCAGAACTGTGTGATGACTCGATGCCAAGCAGACTAGGATATTTAATGTGTGTCAAAAAAATTAAAAGGTACAATAGATTCATGACCGTTTTTAATAATAATATAAATAATAATATAAATTTAATATTGTATTTATTATTATTATTCCTGTTTATTAACCAAACTATATTATTAAGGATAATGCTTATAAATACAACTGAGACCCATGAAGTAACTGTTTTTATGTTGTTTTATATACACTGTACAAAAGTGAACAGCACCATGCAGATAGTATATATAAAAAGACTTGCACCTGCATGTCACTCATACGGAATGGCACAATGGTTTGAAAGATTTCTGCGGGCATGTATCTCACTACCCTATGTTTCGATGTCACCCCGTTTCACATCAAGATGCCAATTTGTCCTCCCGTTGCAGACATATTCAGTTTCTGCTATTGACCTAAGAGCTGAGCTTTAACTGAACTCATCATAAGCCTAAGCAAATACACGCTCGCCGGCTCCTTTGCGGGTTTCATCTCTCAGCGTGTGCCATGAGACACGCATTTGATAGGATGCAAAGCCACAAAATCAGTAAACGTGCTCGCTATTGTGTGACAGATCAGCCACCTATACCTTTGTGCGTTGTACATACACACATACTTTCACAGATTCTGACCGATGCGCTGGAAGCCATCTGTTCTCTACAGACTCGTTCATGCAAATTAATGAACCTGGTTATGCATATAAATGGGTAACAGTTTCCCCAGCTCCGTCAAGATTGTTTTTTCTCTCTTATATTAATTTAAGGCTTTACGAGAAACTTAAAGCTGCACAGGGAAGCAATGGGGGGAAAATATATACATTTTTGTAAATGTTTATTGACAAGTGGCTGGCTTAGGTGAGGAATATCTTGTGACACAAGGCTCTCCCGTTCTACTCTATAAGCGCTAGGCGCCCAGATCTCTCTAACTTTATAAGGAGACATGAAGTATAACATCCGAATCAGGTTAATGTTTAATATGTAGGACTTTGTACCAAAAGTTATTCGGTTTTGCGAAGTGACGTAATACGGTTAAACTGAGGCTTACAAAAGCAGGACATTCTTCTCCATCTGTACCAGTATTTCTTAACATTTGTAATTGCCAATTTTGTATATTGTCAATTTTAATGTTCATTTTTATTCTTCCCTGTTTTAATAGCGCTAATATACTTTAATATATATATACTTTAATAATATATATACTTAATATGTATATTATTAATAATAATATACTTTAATATACTTCTCTAAAAGTAAAATGTAATGTCAGAGTTCCAACCCAGGAACAGTAGAATACTGTCCCTAAAAATAAAGCCACAAGTTCAGCTCAGCGGAATATGTAACTTGCTCTCCTATACGCTTTTTGATAGAGATTCAAAAAATAAGCTAGGACGCGCTGTTTCAGGGCTCCCCAACTTTTGGCCACAGCCTTCTTTCTACATGAAAACCATATTGAAGCCGAGCACATCTGGGATCCGTTAACATAGAATAAAGAGAATGTCAAAAACACGCATGGATGCAAAACACAGACACAACTGTAATTGTATCTGCAGAAAGAGTCACACCTCATCCTCTGCTCTCCCACCAAGTAACAATAGAACTCATAAAAACAGAGAGAAGGGGGGAAAAGCCAAACTTCATGCCTCAGTTTTTTTCCCAGAGCTTTAACACAAAAAGCCTACCCCTCCCCAGACGTTCTGGTGATTTGTGTAGGTGGGTGCTGCTCGTGTCTCATCTCATGGCTGACCCAGCTCGTTTTACAGTCAGCTTGACAGGTGTAGAAGGAGATTTCTGGTGAGTCATATGCACAGATATGGCATACAATATAGATAGTATGGCGTATGTGCATACAGTATAGAGTATAGATGGCGTATGTGCAAATAATATACATTACAGATGGATGGTGTATCTCCATACAGTATAGGCTACAGTCAGGATGGCATATCGTGGCTCCTTACTTAAACATACACAATCAAAATATACCTTATACTTATAAAATATAGGAGGCAAGAGTAGAAGTTCCCCCTTGAGTAGGAAATAGTTAGTAAAAAAGCCCAAAACTAAAAGAGAAGTGCACTGATATATGCTCTTTTCTAAGTATCTCCTATACTAAGGCCATGGTTTGCCTCCATATCAGCCTCCTCTTGTCCCTTCTCTCTCCCCCCCCTGCCCCTGTGTTCATCATGGCCTCTGTTTTTTCTTCTAGTTCACATTATATGTTGCTGAGCTGGTCTTTATTTTTAACACAAGGAAAGTGGATATTACCATATAGGCTCAAAAAAAAGATGGCTCCTTTGGAGGATGACTCACATTGGGCCAATATAGACAAAGATATCGAGTCACATAGGGAGAAAAGATCTCAGAGTCTCAAAAGCTTACGTGACTCTTCCTATATTTTTTCCTTATAGAAGGTATCGCCTTTAACTTACTCCTCCATGTTTATTTTCCTCTCTCTTGTACAGTTTTGCAGTCTTAGCACACAGGTTTTCGCTTGCCAGATTAAGGCATTTTTCCACATTAGGCGATGAAGGTAGATAAAGAATCGGCATATTTAATTTCTTCAATTACATTAACCCACTGACATCAATCATCAGAAATGCTCCCGCAACCGGTATGGGGACAGCAGTGGAACATTTATTTGTTAACACTTTTTTTAAAAAAAAAATGATTTGCATAAATTAAAAACACTTCACAAAACATATGTCAGATTAAAGTTTATTTTTTATCTTTTGACTCAGCTAACTGTGATTTCTAAGCATGTCCTGGTCAAAAATTAAGTAAATAAATGTTATATTCCCTAACTTAAAATTGTATCTCCTCATCTTTAGTTTCTCCTAACTGATCAATAAGCGATTGAAATCCTTTATTCACAAAATCATTTTTAAACAGTTACAACAATGCTTCAGGTCAAGTATGGCCTTAAATCTTGATTTTACACAAAGAACAAATCTCACCTTTTACAGGAAGTATAATTTATGACTCTCTTATTTAACTGACAGCAGTTAAATATTTCTTTACTAATGCATATACTTTTCCATGCATATTCTTTGACAATCACTTTCATTTTTACAGTCTTCTACCCCAAAACACTTAATCACATTATATAAGAGTTTCTTTTAATCTATAAAGTGGGCATACGAATTACATTATTACGGTGTTTTAAAAAGCTGAAGAGCACAGCTTAAAGCTGGACTGAAATTCTGGCAAATCCTACTTTTTAGGACAGAAACTAAATTAATGGGATGATCTTGACAAAGTAAATTAGCAATATGTATTAGAAATCTTTGTTAGGGCTTAGACACACTGTGAGAGCAACCATCGTGCTTTCAGGATCATTCCTCCACATTAATTATGCTGATTGTTGTAGATCAGACAGTCTTCAAGAGAAGAAACAGAGATACCCAACTTTAGTCACCTTCTGCCACAGTTCCCTTAGTCCCGCTATCTCCAAAATATTTGCATATGTGAAAAAATAAAATCTATAGGTTGTAATTTATTAATAAATACAGTGAGGGCTTTAATGGTGTTTGTGCATCATTGACCTAAAATGTTCATTTCCATCTTTCTCAATCATTTTATTATTTCTAGCATCACACAACTTTACTACACCTTAATGTTAGCATCCAGCCCATTAAACAAACACTCGCACGTCGTGTTAGATGCTCTAATTTTACATCGGCACAAAGTCGTGTGCCATTTGCCTCTTCACAACTTTTTTTTTTTTTCTGGCAGGTGTGACACAGGTTAACAACAACGGCTTTTTATAGTGTGGATTGCTATAGAATAGACTCGTTTCCAGTTACGGTAAATGATCATTACATTCCTCTGCGCTGCACTTATTGCTACTGTGCCAAATGAGTAATCGATTGACACAGATTTTCATCCGCTGTGAAACAAGGTTATCTTTTAAGTGTCCATGCCATCAGTTACAGTATCAGCGAAGAATGATAGGAATTCCCAGCAATTCTAATGGGATTTATATTACATCACTGAACATCACCTGGTATTTATTATATGTTACAATAGGATCCATTGGAAGCCTAAAATATTCAACCTGTACTGACCACTGTTAAGGATCTGTGGGCCAAGTTTGCGCAACCTGCAGCCAGACCGACGCGCTTTATATTGATACTCAGACCTGAATACTATTTTGGCATGAAGAACATCCTTCACCCAAAGTTATACTTAATACCAAACCATCTGCGTCCCAAGAAGAAATAGTCACCCCTCTAGTACAACTCTAGTTTGGATAGAATAGTTGATGGTAACATGCATTGAACCCGGAAATTTCGGTATGTCTTGAACTCCAGTATTTGTAACTGCGTCTCTTTAATGCTTTTTTATGATTGCTCTTCAGGCGTCAGCTCATCCAGTAAAAGGCATAAGTGCCTAAGTATTCCACATACTCAATGTCTCTCGGATCCAAGAAGATTTTCAGCTGACTTCATTATTTACATGGGTCTTCAATAATTGCTCTGCTTAAGAAAACCCCTGTACTCACCGTGTACTCTACTCGTCTCCGATAAGGTCTGTGGTCTCCAAAACGTCCCATTAAGTTCTGCCATGCTGATGCGATATCTATCATATCTACAGAAATGACACAGAAACATTTTATTATAGCTGACGTTTTCAATTTAATCATGAATGAAAATTGAGGTTTTATTCATCATTCCTCTATAATTTGAATTATCTTGGTACAAAAACCAGTATTGCCATATTGGCTCCAGAGACGTCCTACAAAAATGTGATCCATATTAGTTTAACCAACTTTAATAGAACAAGACATAGAGTGGCGTACGTTTTGAAGACCACATAAATTAAATCCCTACTTGAAACGTTGTTTAGCATTTTATTGTGCGGAGATTATTAACAGCCAGAGGGCACTGCGTATACATTAATGTACAGGTCACGCTGCATGTCATAGCACCTACATAATCTTATAATGTCTGCTCTGACGAGTCTCAGACTTTATCTCGGAAACTAGGCTCACGGTTCTATTAATGGTATCTAATAATTATCCAGTAACTATCACGCTGAACACCATGATTTGCTCATATGGAAACTACATGATGATATATGAAACAATAATTGGTTCTGTGTCCTGGATTAATAAAGTTTCGGTGTTAAGCAGCATGTTCCTGCAGCAAAAATCAGTTAGCAATAGAGTAATCCGCCATTAATTACATTAACTCTTACATCGTGGCTGTCAAAGTCTCACATTTGATCGTCAATGAGTGTGACCTACTGCAAAAACATGTCTTCAAAACAGTAGGTCTACAAAATCCCCAATATTTATGCCTCAGATAGGTTTCTGAATGTATTTCTTGCACATATTGGATCTTGTCATAAAGATCCATTTGTTCGATATATATTTCCACAACTACTACTTTCTCTCACTTTGCTAGCATCGTAGTTGGATCATTCAGAGTTATGAAACCCAATAAGAGTAGGTCAAAAGTGTTTTTTGTAGTAAAGGGTTCCAGTAATTTAGTAGCAATAACGCGGTAATACCATAATGGCTACAGCTAACCACAAACAAGAACAACTTTTATTACTGCAAATTTAAGTCATTTTAGTCATTTAAGGCAACACCAAAGACTGTGAATGTTTTGCAACTGAGATTTCCAGCCAACATGCAGGCATCTTAACCCATAAGCTCAACAAGGATTCATCGACAGAAGCAGAATGGCTGGTTCTTGGCCCAGAGACCAAGGGATCTTGTCATTAATAACGACATTTGGAGGCCTATACAGACTGTTACCAATAAATTAACCAACGAGAACGTACACAAGAGAAGGAATGAGTAAGCAAACACACCATTTTCAAATGCGCCTGTAGAGCACTTTATATAAGGCAGAACCAAAATGTCATTGTGTTAATAAAGTATTTCGGTCTTAATGACCTTCATATAAAAAAAAAGCAAAGGCTGTGAATGAACACAGCTGCACAATGTGTATGTAGCGAATGTGTGTGCATGCGCAGGAACGCAACTGATATCAGAGGGCAGCAGCCAGGTAATTAAGTGCACTCAGTGAAGCTTTTCTGGACAGCGGCCTCCTTTGTTATGGTATTGATACCTATGATACCCCGGTTCTAATGTCCGTGTTGGTACCGTACTTCTTGTAGCTCCCCTTTATAATACTGTGAGTGCTCTTATACCTTCATTCATTGATTGCATGGAGAAGTCACACACATGAGGCTTTCCCTTGTGTGTATCACAACTTGGATATTGGAGAAACGGCACTTCCCTACATTTTGTTGGGACTACAACTTGGCTGATAATTTATCATCCTCTTTCCATGTATCGCCTTATTCAGCCCATTACACTGCCCGTGCCTAGATTATTTGGCAGCAATATGGGAGTTTCCAAAAAATGGATCTGGGGTTCGACTCAAGTTACAAAAACAAGGGCTGAGTAATCGCGTCATGTCACGCGCCTAGAAATATATTCGTTCATTACTTTCAGTCCTGGGGGCTGGAAAACCCTAAATAGCTTTATCTCTCCAGAATGAAAACTGTTACATATCTTCCGTCGTTATACTCGATTGTCAGGTAAGCAGAAGGCAGACGTTGAGGCGGGTGCCTGCGGACTGCTAATGTTACACAGTTTCCTTCTAATGTCACGTCGAAGCTGGTGCCAAAAAAAGTGTTTCTGTGGGCTAAAGGCAGCAGGTCTGTGTGGGATGAAAGTCTTGGCAGCTGATCGCGATTTGCCTTTCCAAGAGAGGTTATGCAGCGTGTGCACTTACATAAACCTCTATACATGCGCCACATAATCCAGTCTGCGAGTTTCATACACTCCCTTTTACCACTTCTTTAACCCTATATATTCCAGATGAGTCGGCCCTCGAGGTAACACGCCAATACTGTATTTTCAAAGCGTAGGTTTGCGGTGGCCACGTATACAGACACCAAGTAATAGATCGGTCACAAGATCACTGACCAACACTGACCCTCAGCGCTAATTGGATTTATATGTATACAGGCAAACCAGAAGATACTTTTTCAGGCAGGTGCCTTATTGCAGGCGCGCTGGGTTGCAATGAATGAAAACAGCTATAATTATGCAGACGCAGGGTCACCTTATACATTCTACGTGCACAATTGACGCGCAGTTTGGCACAAACTTTTTACAAGGAAATGAGCTCTAGAAATGCTTTATGAAGGATGTTCCTGTCTGAGCAGCCAGCGAACGGATTAACGTGTTGTGTCATATAACAGTGACTCTTATGGGCCAGATCAATCACAGTGACAGCGTGTGACTTTGCTAGGGACCGGTGTAACAGCACCGGCCCTGCTCCAGCGGTGTCGATTTGAAAAAGGCCCAAATGACCTTTGGATGAGGTTAGGGATTAAATAAGGGGAATTTACTAAATGAGCGGAACTCAAGACACTTGTAATATTAGCAAATCATCAAAGTTGGGGCGCAATTACATGTGGAGAAAACATATAAGTAACAATAGTGTAATACTGTGACGGCAAAATATGTCAAGCTGGGAGTTCAACAAAAACATTAAAAATCCAATGGTACAGTATATATAACCTGTATATATTACTGTGTGTATATATATATATATATATATATATATATAACCATATTATGAATAGATCCTCTATCTATCAGTGTCTCCATCACTTGTAATATTAACTCTTAAAAAAGGCCACCATAAGGATTCTATGTAGTGACTTGCCAAATGTGTTATGCCAATGGGTCTCATACCTGTCATTATAGAAAACCTTTGGCCTGTCATTTAAAGATACAATAGAGTTACCTGCATTCAAGCAGGGATATTAATCATAACATAACAGTGGCAAAGGCACCAATTAGGAGTCTTATGACCCTAAGAATCAGCCCCTTCATCCCGAGATTGGGACAAAAATCCTGAGACTCAGGGTCAATCCCTGAGGGTTTCGAGGTACGCCTATAAATAAAAATATTATATGAATCAACAGCTTATTAAAACATTAGGCGGGGTGCAAGCGTTATTTTAGGAGTAGGCCTCGCTACTGACTCTTGCGTCTATAACTAACCACAGCCCTGACTATACCACAATTTCATTTACTTTATTCTTATTTGCCAAATATTTGAAATATTGTAATCCCCAAAAACGGATTTAGGATTATTCAAATTATTTTGGATCATGTGTATCCCATTTTCAGAGGGTATATTAATAACAACTGATTGTTGATTAGATTCTAAGTGTAGTCCCTGATCTACTGTTCTATCCTTTGGAAAGATCACCCACTGAAACATTATTTAGTTTTTTTGGAATTCTAGTAGTAAATTATCGGAATAATGTGCCTCGGATTTTTTAACAGTCAAAGAGATTCCATTGCAGTGACTTGCTAACAGCATAGCTGGGAACCCTGCGCGGGACTGTTTTCTTAATCCCGCCCACTCCCGCTGAATTTCTCACCATTACCGTCTGCTCCCGCAACGTGCGGGACCATTACCTCCCGCAAAATGTGTCCAATCCCGCCCACTCCCGCAAACATTTTGTCACAGCTTTTAGAGATAGTGAAGAATATTCATTCATTCTCTCATTCACAGATACTAATCACTCACAGATACTCATTCATTCCCTCAATCATGCTTCTCTTGTCCCACCCAGGGGAAGCAGGAACGGAGCAGAGTCATGTGACGTGACGTAAATTCACATTAGTCCACTGGGTTCCTGGGCAGAACAAGAGAAGAGACACTATGTGGGAGTAACGCGAAGGCAGCCTTGTGGGAGTGTGCGGGATTACTGGGACCCACAGGTACATTGTCTCACCACCCACTCCAGCCCGCAACACCCGAAAAAACGCCCGCAAGTTTTTTGAAGGGTCCCGCAGGACCCGCATCCTGATGCAGTCCTCTACTCTATGGCTCTGGCTACCTGGAGTCCCCCTTTGCGGGATGGGGAAGTCAGCGAGGGCCAGTCCCTCTGATGTCATTGAGTGTCCCGCTGACGCCTGTGGGTGTTCCTGCCGATGTCGCACGACACGGCGCTGTTTAAGTGGAAATGATCGGGGAGTGGCACGTGCCAGAATAATGATCCCGCTGTCCAGAGTATCCCAGTGGCGACCCGGAGAAGCAGTTCTTATCTAAGCAAAACCCAGAGTGTTCCCAGGTATGGCTGACAGTAATAATTCTAATACTGGGCCTGAAAACCTTGACTTGTAATATCAAAATTCACCTGGGTTGGTGAATACATCTTAACAGTATTACACTGCACCAATTGGATAAATCAGTCAGACTCTAACCACCCTAAAACCGTCGTGTAAGAGTCCTGCTTCTCAGGGGCAAATCCTGAAATTCTCTAAATTTGACCAAAAATACCCATTGAAAGAATACATTAAAGACTATATAATACGATATCCTGGGGATGTCAGTGCTCTGCAAGATATCAGTACGCAATGTTTCGCAATACGTTTCAGCCAGAAAGCTCCAGATTATCAGGATATTTAGGGATCTCTCTCCCCCGCAGATATGTTCTTACACCTCTGCTCTGTCTCTTTCTTCCGTCCTCCCCCCTTTTCTCTCCCACTCTGTGTTTTTTGGCCTTGCCTACACACCCCTCCCAGCCGAGCTGCTGTCTGACTGCTGACTGAAGCTGTCATTATCAACCAAGAGATCTCTGGCGCTGGTTTTTATTGAATCTCCGCCTGAGGGGAACAAGCCTGCAGAGGTTGAGCTAGAGAAAATGTTCCCACGCTTGGGACACGCTGCCTGGACTCTCCCAGGCACATTCCAGGGCTGCCAGCACTAGGCAAATGTTTGGACAGCCCTGAACAAATAACGCACCTTTAAACAGACAAGCGAGAGGTCCCTGTATAACCCCCTACAACCTCCAATAAGAGTGTGTGTGCTCATGCCTGGAGGTTCGATGAATCTCTGGGGCACACTACAAGCCTGCGAAAACAAGAGAAGGCTAGAGGGCACCACTGGAAGAAAAAACCCAGATCTGCCGAGAGAGACAAAGCAGAAGACAAATATTCTTAACCCTTTGGACGTCAGCACCGCAATATATATCGCTAAGATAGCTGCTGATGAATAGACTGAGACTTAAATGCACAAAGCAACCGCATGAAAAAGTTAACCATACACCTGGTATATAGGCAAACACTCTTAATCTTGTAATGTCAGGGACTGCTGATACATCTTCGACTCTATCTACATAGATTACTTTTTTGTAACCAGGTTATTAATTCCTTAAGAGTTCCCAGGTGAGCAGGGGCGTAAATAGAAATCAGATGGCCCTGGTGCAAAAATTACCTCCCCCCAACTTTAGCAGCTGGTCTGTGCCATCATTGCCCCCAAACAACTTGTGGAAGCACCCGCCTACACTCATGTACACATTTATTCTAACACACACGCCAACTCCACAAACACATTCATGCTTACACACAATTATACATCTATGCTCACACACACAATTACACATCCATGCTCAGACAATTACACATCCATGCTCACACACACACACAATTACACATCATGCTGCACACACACAATTACACACTCATGCTTACACACTCATGATCACACACATCCATACTCACATATATACATATATACAAACACATAAACATACATGTCACCTTTCTCTAACACGCTTCACAAGCAGCCTCAATTTCATTGCGGGGTCACAATGTGACCCCGATACGTTTCTGTCTCACTGTGCGGGGAGACAGAAACAAGGGGTCCCCTAGAGGCCACTTCATTTGAGGTGGGTGATGCACTAACTAGTATTTCATAAATAAAGGGCCTATCATTAGTGAGTGATAGGAGCTGAAAAAGTAAAAGTAAGTATAGGTATGGGAAGGAATAATAGCTGTACCGGGAAGAATGTGATACATTGTATATAGTTTTATAAAATGTATTTGGTATTTCCACCAAGCGACGTGTTTGCAGAATTAAAAGTATTGAACTATACAACTTATACTATGAATTACGAATGGCTAACTCTGGTAAGCTTAAAGTGGGGAGATCACTTTAAAGTCACGTGATTGAACCTAGCAGCTGGTGCTGGATCCACTGCTGTAACCTTGATACAGTTTAAACGATAGGACACTATTACACAGTACAATTATCATACTGTCAACAGCAATCTTTCCAGCATCTAAACAAAGATAACATAAATCTCTTTAAGAGATCTCTTAAAAAGGACAGTACATCAATAAAATGAAGTAGATCCAACCACACTGGACCACAGTAAGCCCAAAGAATTTCTGATACAGGTATACCCCACTTTAAGGACACTTGTAAGCATATAGTTGCAGCACAACCATGTTTTCATACTTTTGCTTCTTTTGAGTGTTTTGTGGTGGAAATGACCTGACGAACGCAGTGCAGGTAATAGGTAATTTTTTGTATTTAAGTTTATTATACAAAACTGCTTATTATAAAACAGACATCGACCTGTTTTAGCAGGAATACATAGAACAGTAATATTGATACAGTCGATAAGCAGTACTGCGACGCAGCGCAGGAGTGCAGGTAATAGGTAATGCTTCACTTTAAGAACATGCTCTGAGCCTCATTGTGTACGTTGATGTGGGGTATGTCTGTACATTTTAAACTAACTGCATCTAACATGTTGTGAGCTGCCACATCCAGCTCTAACATGTCCAACTTCCCTTTCACTTGTGTCCTTCTTGATCAAACACATTAAAGATGAACTGTCACCTACAAACCTTTTAAAAATTCTAAACTTCCTATAATTTGTGTGGGTTTTAGTGTGGAGATATTTGGTTTAATAACTTCCTAGAATTTAAACGTTTACTAGACTAGATTCCATTAAAAATGTAACAATTAGCTTCTTTGCATATTAATTGAGGTTGAATAACTTGTAGGAATTTAAAAGACACATTTTTTTTCCCCCAATCGTTTTGGTCCGGCTCTAGCTGGTCAATACTGATTCACTGGGATTGGAAATGTGACTTCTGGGGCAGAACAAGAAAGACACTACTTTCGGCACGCAAACCAGATTTCTGCAGTGTATTTGTGCGCTGAATTGTAAATGGACTATGACCTGTCATGCTATATAAGCAACGCAGAAATACTTTTTCCTACCCAGCATCGGCATTGTATGTGAATGTTCTAGTGGGGGGGTTGGCACTAGCATGCCTGTTTGAGATCACCCTTATATTGGAAGCCAGAATGCTGAAATGTCTGTAAAATATGTCAGAAGACAGCTTTCAATATTGTCCATATGGTAGTAAAGAATTAGCAATTAATTTCTCCCCTTCTGCTTCCTCTCTTAAGGTGGATTTGTCTCTATCATATTCTATATTCAATAGTTCAGTACATAATGATGCTGAAAACCTTTCAACGTAACGGTTCCCCTTCAAGAGTGAGAGTCTTTGGTGAGCTTTGTATATTCTCTGGTGAGTGTTATATTCTAGAACTTGACTATGCTTATTTTATATCCACATTTAGGGGTATTCTACTCCAGACCTCCTTAAACAGGTAACCGGCAGTTATTTGGATATCCCAGTTAAAATCGAATTACTACTTTTTCAGGCAAGGAAACAGAACTCCTGTACTGTTTCCATCCCTTAAGAACCGGAGTTGTATAAGCGGTCCTAAAACAGACAAGTCCTGGAGCGTTCAGAAAGACTTTTCCTATTGAGTGAGCCAAGATCCTTGATTGTCTCTCCTGACTCTAACTGGAAGCAGAGACTTTAATGTAGAGTTAAGCACGAAAATACCACAAATGTGGTCTCTTCCAAGACTCATGTCTCAGGTAGGCTCCATCGTAACAGCAATTTTTAGAAAGTAAAAATCAACACGAGTTACATGTCCTCAGTGAATCCCTATAATACCTAAGTGATAAAAGCAAATAAATATATATAATTTACAAATCGGATATTCTGAGAGCACATCTGTTCTCCTTTAGGTCTGTGACAGATCACTGGATTTTATCCCTACTTGCTTTTCTTGGCAGCAAAGCTCTGAATAGTCCATACTTATGGAATTCCCTGACACGCTTCTGTTGAAAGCTTTTATGTGTACCCTGGGAAAGGAGAGGTTCGGTAGGAGTCAGAGTGACGCAAAGAGTCAAGTACAGTTTCTCATGAAACAGACCAGATCAAGGAAGTGGAAGACTTACAATCTCAGTGCGTAGAAGATAAAAGACTGTATGCTCACAAACACAAGTGTGTCAACTATCGGAAGCTTGCTTCTAAACAAATACATTACTGTGTTTTGATGGAAGAAAATGTATTTCTGAGATGTACGATAAGAGGTGTTCTGTATTTTGATGGATGGAAGGGGGTGTATTCAAGTCTCCATTTGTCCTACACATACCCAAGATTGATCGTCTGCACTTATCGTGTCTACACGACAGGGACGTTGAATATTCCCATGTTCCATGCTTTTGATTATTTTAAGTAATTCCTTTTCAGGCATCACAACAGAGAGTAACTCGGGACCTCATTTTTTATTAAACAAAAGCAAGTTCCCATAAAGTGTGTCCCTCTGTCCAAAATATGAATTACCTGCAAAATGTATAAGACATTATTATTAATCAATTTCTGTCCATTGGCAAACATTATATATATATGCATATTAATAAAGCTGTACAGTATATCACCCTTGTACATGAATTCAGCCTTGACCATTGAGCGGCTGGAGTTGCATCTCGGCAGCCTCATAGGGAGATAGATCGGTCTATATAATGTATGGACTAATAATAGCATAGACGTGAATGTACATCTGACAAGCCATATCCCTTCACTTCCTTTTGAAACAGAATTTTCCCTTCAAGGTTTAATTTTAGAAGGAGGAGCGGCAGGACAGTGGAATCAGTGACGGAAAAGCGGTGACCTGAAGACTGAGGCAGGAAATCCCAGTTCAATTCTTAGACGGGTTTCTTGTTTATTTCGCACTAAACTAAACTTCAGAGGGTGAGCACAGCGGGTGAGCAAGCTCCTCTCCGTGCTAAAAAACATTGGAGCTGCAAACAGCACAGGAAACCTGACAATACAGCAGAACAAGGCTTTCATTATTCTTATATGACCTTCAGAGCTCGAGGTAGTCTTGGCAATAAGTGTACAAGACTAAAGTTGGCTCTATTTACTTTTCCACGATCACTGCAAACTATGGTCAACACACGATCCCCCACTATGCAATCTCACTATATTACCTGTAGCAACAACAGCCGGCTACACGGTGTGCTCAGTAACGCAGGTCCCAATGGGCACCTCTTCACGGCAATTACCAAGTATGTTATTCAGTTGCACTGTTTGCACTGTTCTTACAAAAATGATCACGTTCATCACTTTTGTGATTGCAGTTGGATTTTCTTATCCTAAACCGAAGTTTATTTTAACTCCACCCGCGGCAAACAATATCGTTGACTTGGGTATTGCTGAAATCACTAGGGTTTGATTTCCAGATCTGCCATCGCAGGGTTAAAGCTAGGTGCACAGGTGTTGGGGGGGATATGCCGCTGTAATCCTGTTTTGGCAGAGAATACAAAATGAGTAGTATTTTTTTTTCTTCAAAGACACGTGTAGTAACAGGCAGCCATGAGAACGCAGCCCACAGGAGTATGAAATTACAGATATGATCACAGGTTATTGCCACAAGAGAACAAAGACTTATTATTATTGCGAGGGAAAAGCCAAAGGGAAAAGGATTTTTTTTCTTTCCGCTCTAATTTTCTCTCTCCTGCCAGCACAACTGCAGCGTCTGAAAGAATTGAGTCTTGTCTGAGTATACAGACTCTGCCGTCAGATCAGCCTTTTCACTTCCTGCTCTTATCATTGCTCTGACCATGCAAAAAGCTTGGGTAAAGAGATGGTGTCTTCTCCGTGCAACACAATATTCCCATTAGCGTCTCTCCAGCACCCCCCCCCCCGCCGCCTTCTCATCTAAAAACCAACCAATTTCATCTTGCTGGTTAACAGCATGAAAGACATAATGACTGTATCACCCACTCCAAATTCACTTACATCTACTGCATACTCCACGCTGGATTCTAGAAGTGATCCATTAATAATAAAATCTACAAAACCATTATTTTTTTCTGAAACTCCCAGTGTCTTCTTTGGAATGTTCAGTGTTACAGAATTCTTAAGTTAAATGTCAGTTTCGTATAAATACGGATAGTGAAAGCTCTAGGACATCTCATATACTGGTATATTTTATATGTGTGGTATAAAACATGTAAACTGCACCCAACATTTCAGGTGCCCAAATCACAGGTTTGTGTTGGGATTTATGACAAGAGAGCGGAAGGGACGGGCAGCGCCAGAAGTAGGCAGCTCAGCTTCAGCATATGATCTTGGGATCTTCCTGACCAGCTCATGATGCCCACTGCCCACAAAGCCAAGACAGCTACAAGGGACAGCGTCTGAAAATTGTGACTTTCCCAGGACACTTGGAAGGTATGCAATATACAGGCAGTCTCCAGTCTCATGTCACCCTGCATTGTAAGGGGTTTAAAACATATAGTGAATAGAGAGCACCATGTATCCCATGTATGGGCTAAAATTAAAAACAGCAACGTTTGCTCTTTACAGATCCAGGGGGAGCATGGTCGGACCAGGACTATCCACCCACCATACTCAAAGAGCCCCCCCTGCCGAAGTCAGTTCAAGAGCATTGCAAGCAGGTATATAATGCTGACTTTAGAGTTCCCCGAGGGGGATCGTGATCTCCTTTGCCTGCAAAAGTAGAATGCTTGAGAGTTATGGCCAAAGTCCCACAGCTACAGGTACAAGACTGACATTCTTTTCAGAGTTACAAATAAATATAGACAGAAAGTGTCATCCTTAAAACCTTATATAAGAAAAAACTTTAAAAATACATAATCTTAATTAAACCCATTTAGCGATTAAAAAGGTATAGTTTACTTACATACTTAGCAGTGACCGTGAAACTCACAACACAAATTCAGCTCATATACTGGGACGTATAATTTACGTCATATTTACGACACGCTTTTCTCCTCCGCAAAGCATATGCTTTAGAACTGCATTTCTTTTTGTGGTCACGAGCCAAAGGGGTCCTTTTATTAAAATTCAGTGTCACACAGCTACAGGAAGAAGGTGTAAAGTAAAACAGTGGAAAGCAAATGGAATTCAGTTACAAAGGGATTTAGGTAAATAATAACAGTGTGTGGGGGGGCAGGTTCTGCCTATGGGCATAAAACTTGCAACGTGTAATCAATTTAATAAACTGGAGATACGTGATCAGAAAAAAAAACAGATATACCACCTTGAGAAAACATAGTTTTTGAACTCATATCACATCTTGTAGACACTTTCCAGAATATGTAGAACAGTCCGTATAGAGATAAAATAGAGTCTCCATAGAGTCTCTATTAGAAAGTGATGTCAGAATTGTTCTTCCCTAATCTGTTCAATATGCTTCCATGATCTGTTGACTCAAAACAGATCAGGAATCACTTTCTTAAAAATTATAGGTTGACACTTACAACTGGTACAAAAATGAATGTCTAGAGTATTATTGCTCAAGTATAGCCACTAGACAGCTTCATTCTGGGCAAAAAGTTCCAAAATGATGGACGGACATCATGCTTCTTAAATATGCAGCCAATCATGCATATTTAACATGCATTGGCAGCCACTGAAAAATACCCCTATAACAGTATTAATATATAAAATATATTCAATAGTTTGTAGTAGAGGAACAACATTAATGAAAACTGTTCATCAAGCAAAATCCATAACTCAAAGCCCAGTACGGAATTACAAAAATATTTTTTTAAAAACTTAAACAGATACAGGTTATATTTTCTTTAAAAATAAAAAAAAAAGATTATGCATCATAAAGCATTAGGTTCCTTGTACCTAAAGGGCTGGAAAGATCTTCCTATCGTGGCTGTTGGCTTCATTACTGACATATCATAGATAAAATCCCTGCTTGGGTTCACTTGAAGAAGTTGAGTAGCGATCTTACATGCCTAGAAAGTGTGGGTTAATATTAGAACCAAGTAGAGCGTGAGTTTGGATGATAACTGTTGGACAGCAATGACTGAGGAACTCACTAGTGCAAACCCAGTAACTTCAGTATTAAAAGCACTTGCCCTAGTGATCACTTAATTCGAATCCATAGTGAACTGAGGGTTTGGCTACCAAACTAACATAAGATACAGGACTGGCTGGAGGTGACAATACCCTGTCCACTGAAAAGGTTACAATAGACTTAGACTATTTGTATTACACGAGTCTGCACCATTAATATTCTCCCGATTGAAATACACACAAGACACTAGATATTCTCATTTCTGCCAGTTTCCTTAACAAGGGTTTGCTTTCTCACCGTATAGAGAGAGCTTGAGAACTCCTGGCAGGCTGACACAGACGGTAAATATTGACCACAGGATGTCAAGTCTAGAAGAGCAGGCTAACCTCCTCCTGTTAAGGTGCCGGGTTCCATGCTGTCTATAGCTATGACTGGAGTCCGCAATCAATACCCTGGCATGACACCCTGGTTTATTTCACTTAAGCAGCAGCTGTCAGAGCTGGAAAATCCTCAATGCCCTAATATTGCTTCCTCCTACTGTAGTGTAAGCGTTGAGATTCATTTCAGTTACAAGTTAGTTGTTGTAAATCCTGTTCCATTTGAGATAACTAATTATTTTCCCTCATGAGAACCACCTCTATGCATTTGCCCTCTTTCACCGCTATTCAGCCAAATGCGTCTAACGAGACCCACATTATGCATAAACACAGAAAGCGAGAGCCCTCTTTAAAGTCTTAGGCCTGTCAAGGTAGGTCATAGGATCTCCTCAGCCGGCTCACGATCCCCCCACAGCTTATAAGTGCGGAACGGATGGGCAGCTAACAAAGACAGTGTGAAATTCAGGACCATCCTGTAAAAACTTGGGAAAGTTGGGAGGTATGGTTTGGCATGTGTAGCACATAAAGTAATATTACTTGCAAATTAGACTAAAGTAAGATAGTCTGGAAATACCTTAGAAATTACCTGTAAGTCTATTTTGTTCCCAAAATGATCAGAATTACCAAATTTACTATAAATCGGGTTCCTCCAAATTTTAAAATACTATGTAAAAATCTGGTGCGACTCATACTCAGGCCAATACTGTAAGAACACAAAACAAAGTAAGAATTTAGTGCATAGCATTTAAAAAACACCTGAGGCATAAATATTGGGGATTCCGTCACACTATATGGCCATATATTGCTTAGCCATCCACTATGTCAAAGTACCCCAAGTTTGGCGCGTCATTTCTAATTTTTCATGGCTATATTGCTTACCAAGGAGCTGAATCAGTGGGACTGCACCGCATTTAAACTCCAGCTATTTAACCCCTTCTCTGGACACCATTATTGAGGCCTTCAATATATTTAATACTGTAAGTGCCCCTAACAGGAATCAACGTTTTCTATCTTATCACACTTTGGTACATCCCAACTCTTGTGTGTTTCCTTTCTCTAGGTGTTGGGGCTGAATAATTTATGTTAAATTCTAATAAGCAACTTGATTCCAGGCCCAGCGCTGAAAGGGAAAGGTCAGCCTGAGAAAGGAGATCTGACTATTCTGTCACCTGACAGCTCGTATGTTTCAGTTTAACAGACTGTGACGGTACTGTTAATAAATCTCAGTGCCTGGAGCAAGCTCTCTGCAAGCTCTCAGAAGACTCGGGACCGAAGAATGAATCTCTTGTGCTCTCTGAATGTGTTTAGCCTAAGCTGTGTCAAAATGTGGGCCATGTGTAAACTGGTAATGCTGTATGTACATGGGTTTTTGTAACTGGGTTTTTATTTTCTATAGAAGATGACAAGCAGGCGCAAGGTTGTGGTTACCCATAGGTTTCACCTGTAATATTGTAACAAAAAGCGTAAAACTAAACTTGGCCGAGTTCTTCGAATATTTGTAGATTAACTGCATTTCCCGTGTTAACGTATAATAAACACACCTACACATACTTTGCTCTTAAATCTATATATACAATGTGAAACATGTACACAGCACTTTATAAACAATACAAAAGAATGCAAAGAACAACAAAAATGCATAAAATGAAGGGCAGAAAGCATAAACATAACTGAGAAAGAATGCCAACCACAATCTTTAAAACTACAATAGGGTTCTTTTATTATATTAATCTTGACACCCAGCGGGCTGATGCCAGCCACCTGCTATGGTGCCAGAGCAATGAAGCAAAGCGGCCTTGGCACTTCAAAGGCAGTGGCTGCCAAATGACGTACGTGTGGCCATCAGCGGGATATGCACGGCTGCATCCTGCTCTCTTGCACTTGTGGCAACGTGTATTGAGCCGTTGGCTGCGCACTAAAGCACTGGATCTGCTACTACCACATTTTAAAAGAAATTTCAAAGTGTTCTGTCCTGTAGCTATACGTTTACTACGGTGGCAAATGTAGAACAAACTATCGTCTGGCAGTGCAAAAGGATAACATTTGAGGCAGAAATTATGTTGTTAGATGAAAATACAATAATTACTTTTACATTAGAATAAACATTGATTTATAATAATGCACCACAGAAGATCTTTAATCTCAGATTTAGTTTTACTTTCTGTCTAGGATGCCTAAGTGTTAAAATGCAGAAGTCTAAATCGACCCCTTCAGCCAGCAGGGGGAGCAATGGGAGTGCTAGCAATGGGAGAGTCTTAAAGGACCCTGCTGAGACTCTCCTTTCCTCATGCAAACTTTAGGTTGGTGTCAGCAGTGATTGGGCATTCCTTGAATGATATTGTACCGGCGCTCAGTCATTGCATACGATCAGGCAATAGAGATGTTTCTTTGCCACTGCAATAAAGTAAGGACGTACCTTTACGTCCTAATGGGCTTCTTGCTCCAAGTTTTAAGGATGTACAGATACAGCCTAAGGGGACTTAAAGGGTTAATTGGAAAGTTCTTCTGTAGGGGTGTAATTAAATAAAATCTGTATCTGTGGATCTCTTCAGAGCAGCCCAGGGGTATTAAATATAATTAATCTATACTGTATACGACCAACACACTATGTTGAAGTCAAAGAGATGAAGCATAGTATCCCATCAGCATTTATATTCTGATGAGAACTGTGAGATATAATTAGGAAAAGCTAGCGAGCAGGCCACGATATGACTTCACAACTCATGTGCCAATATATGGTACTGCATATTAAAACTGTTTCTAATGGCATGCTAATAAAAACATGTAAGTTATCTTAACGGTACCACCTGCAAGGAAGCAGAGATCTGTTTTTCACGAGCACAATATTCCATGCCTTATTCCTCTCCACAGCTGCATGGCTCAGCGCATGAGGATTATAATGGGGCCACTAGGGAATACAGGTTCTGGTAGAGGGTACATGCAAGGAAAGCATTCAGATAATCAGCCGGGGCAGCAGCCTCCATAAATATAACACGGTTTCCAGCACAGGTTTGACCACACAGTTTTGTTTAGGGCCACAAAAAGTTACATCCACCCTTCTCTATCTTCACTGTTACTTAGTCCTTTCTTTTGATTTTGTTACAAACACGTCACTAAATGTCCAAATATTGCACTGAAGCCCTGTTTACCTAGGTCTCCAGATACGTTTCTTTGTTTCTCTAGGCAGGGGAGGGGTGTTGGTGGGTCCTGCCCACTTCCTTCCCAATTCAACCCACTAAAGGCTGCCTATATGCACAACTAGCCCCACCCATTCATAAAGCCACTCCCCCAGAAGAGGGAGAGCTCCAAGTAGTCTACCTTGAGAATTTATCGCATATGGTGATTGGCTGCTACTACTCCAATGGACTAGAATGGGGATTATGAGGAAGAAGCCTGACTTTCTAATTTCAATAACAAAATAATGCCTGCACCAATTATCATGCAGTAAAATGCACTGGAGTGTGTGCAAAACGGACACCGATGAGTATATATATATATAAAAGCATGGATCACTCTGTTTGGCTTCTCTGTGCTGTGATACACAGTTACACATCAAATAAGGTGTCAAGAATTGAAAGCATGCCTGTTTCGGGGATATGTTAAATAGCTCACTTCTATATTTGTTACTCTTGTCGAAATAATGCATACATACAATGTTCTGTATTATTTGCATATGAAATAAACAAAAGCTAATGTTGCTGTAGTAAATCAAAGTAAATGTATTCATTCAAAATGTGTAAAGTAACTTGTCCAGACCCACACCGGCTTTGGCCCAAGTTCCACCATTGGAAGCTTGAATAGATTGCTGCACAGATAGCAGTGTAATCTGGTGTGGCCCTAGGGTGGTAGCTCCTCTGCTTCCAGAAAATGGGGCAGATTGCCCTACTGCTCAATGCCTTGATTACAAAAGAGATTGTTTATTTTTCCAAATTGACCCATTTCATCTATGAAGGACTGTGCCCAGGTGGCAACCTTTATGGTACACTGTGCCCAATGTAACACATCCTTTAAGGCAGAACATTTGGAAATTATGTTATATCCATAGAGGTAGGTCCTGGTGGTGGCTACTGTTGCTGCACTGGATCAGGCCAACTTAAAGATCTTTCTCTTAGACATAATAAGTTTATTATATATGTGTATGATGGGAATGAGATTTGAAGACCTAGAACAGTAATTTAAAAGATATTGTGAAATTTATTTTGCACATTTATTTATTTTTGCAAATTTAAATTGCATGGAAAATGAAAAGGAACTCAACACAAGGCATATAGGAAACCAAACCCACAGAAGAAGAGGAAAGGGTCATGGTGTCACTAGGACATATAGGCCTCACTTGTTAAAATCTGTTATCCCAGTTTCCTTAAGGTTTAACTAAGGTACAGAGAGTTAAAAGCCTTTCTGGACATATAGCTCGGGTTCAAAGAAAAGCCCATGAATTGGAGAGTCTTTTAGGACAGGAGTTGCCTTACAGGATGATAATTCTGCAGGCCTCTGACCTGTTCATCCAGCATTCTTAAGATGCAAGCTTTCACCTACTTATGATTCTCTGCTATTTGTGAAGCTTGTTCTGTCAATTCGGAAGCCTGTTGGAGATAAGAACACTTTTTTTTTACTTTACTGCAAGGGTGGTAGAACAATGGAACAGCCTCCTAGCAGAAGTGGCAGAGGCTAAAACAGCAAGAGAACTTAAACATGCATGGGATAGGCATATGGCTATCCGGAGTCTAAGATGAGACCTAAGACTGATTAACCTCTCAATTTTTACAGCAGGGAAAATAGACTAGATGGGCTGAATGGTTCTTATATATTATAAAGTATACGTTTATATGTAACATATTTCCAACTTTAAGAAACATGCTTAATCTAGCATAACATTATATGTTACCTTTTTTTAATAACAACACAGAAACATAATAAGCCTTTTCAGATTATTTGGCAATGTCCTATCAGTGCCTGCTTTGTCTTGACAAGAGTATCTGGCAACAAATATGAATAAAACAAAATTTTACATGATTAAAGGATTATCCTGAGAAGGTGCTGGGCATTAAACTACAATATGCTATTTCTAATGACACAATGATACATCTAGAAACGTAGAAATTAGAGTTTCTCATATTTGCCATTTTGTGCATGTTTTTGTAAGGAAAAAACCTTATTACTTATAGATAAATTATAATAAATGTTAAACCACCTGACATTACTTGTCCATTGCTCTCCACGGCATGTGTTCACTTCTGCAGAACTTCAGGATAGTTCATGGGTTTAAGTTGCCCCTTTGGCACACTGTGGCAGCATGCGGTTGGCCAATCCTGATCATCTGAAATAAAAAAGGTATGGACATATTGCACCCGTGAAGACCTCGAGTGGAATTACCCCATATACTTGTTGTTTTGGACTCTACACTGAACAGTCCCTTCTTCATTCATTCATTCATTCTTCTAAAAACACCTTCTGTTCGCAGCCACTTCAAAGCGTGTTCATTCGACATAAGGACCAATCAATATTTTATAGGGAGCATATTTATGGTGTTTTACCAAATAACAAAGTTCAAAGCTATGCCTACCACACCGCTCCAGCGTGTAACATGTTAGTATTACGCCTTAGGTCAAACAATACACTAATCTCGACAAGGAATTTCTCCATTAAAAAGCAAAGACGAAGGGTAACTTGTCAGATATTATTTGAGTTCCGCCTTTCCTCTTAAGATTTCCCCGCAGGCATTAAATCATGAGATAGTTCTGAAATATTGATAGGATGCCTCATTGTAAAGAATATTGCTTAGGCAACACGACTTCCCATTTACTTTACCCTCCCTCGTAAACGTCTGCTCTTTTGCCCACTGGGACCACATTTTCGTTTCAATGGTTCTGTTTGCTAAAATTGTATTGGAGTGTTTACTTTTGACTTAATGTTTTCAAGAGCAGACTCTATGGATTAATGGAATTAAATCATTGTAACAAGTCCTCTTTCTTGATCCCAACTCAAGGTGTTGACTCTTTAAATATAAATGTCTATGTTGGATTTAAGCTGAAGCACCTGTGTTTGGGGGGGTAACTTTCAAAAAAAATCTTAAAATGTGCAGGGCTGAACAAATCTATGTTGGATTAAGAGCTTGTATTTCACCTGCGGCATTTTGCCATTATGACCGGCAGGTGCTTAGAACCAAAGACAGTCGTGCAGATCAGATAAATGTCACTTGAGATCTCATCATCCTTTCTCACAGGGCTCCAAGTTTACCTCACCTTCCAATTGCCCTCAAATATATTTCCATACATGTATCGCGTTCTAAAACGCTAATGGGACACCAGAAATATTCCAGCACCTGCCACTACGCAGAAACTTGCTTCCTATGTCTAAAATGACACACTAAATTGTGTTTCTCATAAGAATGTGGCCTAAAATTGTATAAGTACTCTATTATTTTTATAGGTTACAATGTACTATGATTTACTACAGGTAACAGCTTTCTGTGGCAGGACCAGCGATTGAGGTTGGCCCTGGCACTAGTGTGCAAATGACATGTGCCAGTAGCTACATGCTTCAGAGATACGAGTGGCAATGAAGGTCCATGGGAGCTGCCTACTGCTTTCTGCCAACTGTTACAAATAACAGAGCTCCACCACTTTTACAGGTAACAATGTACTACGATCTATTACAGGTAACAATGTACTACGATTTATTACAGGTAACAATGTACTACGATTTATTACAGG